>AZIM01005987.1:7039-19022 GCA_000516915.1 Ophiophagus hannah | reverse complement strand
AAGAAAGAAAGAAAGAAAGAAAGATTATTCCTCCCCTCAAAATCAGTACAAGAGTTGGATTCAGAAAAATGGTTCTCAAATTTTCCTGAGTTTTCTCCAGTTTTCTCCTTCAAAATTATCAAAGTAACTCTTGTATTGATGTTTACAAGCCACACATTTATACATATAGCCAACCGTATTCCCAGCTACTTTACACCATTGTCAAAATGATCTTAGGAACTTCCATAATGTCAAAAAAAATCAAGAAGGTAGCTGAAATTGGGCAGTGAAGCTTGACGCTTTTTCACATATGCCACATGTGCAATGTATGTAAAGTGTGGGTGGGCAGCTTTATCTGTAGGGTCATAGCCAACAACTTGGTTTTTTCAATCCCCTGACTTTGTTCTTCTTGTTGAGAATGTTCTCCTTACTTTCAGCTGGAATCTGTCTTCCTTTAGTTTGAATTCCACATCCTGTGATTTGAGATGACAGAGAAAACTTCCTAGGCTTCTGTATGACATTCTTTTAGATTTTATTTATTTGTCAAANGTCAAAGTAACTCTTATTATATTGATTTATATAGACTCCCATATCATGTCATAATAGATGTTTGAAGATTGTTCTTCCATCCTGGTATTTGTAAAATTCTACCAACTGAAGTGGATTTCCTAGGATTCACTAGGGATTTACTAGATTTCTTGGAACTCATCTGCATGCTTCTCCAGTTGCTCTAGAAACCACATTTGGCTTGAAGGCAGGGGGCTAATGAATCCATTATCAAACTGTTCAGGCTTAGACCCAAGAAATGCATATTATTATATGCCTTAAAATAATGTGCATATATGAATTTATTTTTCTTAAAAGACTTGCCATATATTTTATCATTTGAAGAGTCATCTTACAAAATGCTATGGAAAAATAACACAAAACTGGAACACGTTTTCATTGAGCATGTGTATTAGCACTTATCGAACTTATTGTTCAGAAAAGAAATGATTCTAGAACTTAAAGAAATAAGTATTACAATAAACTGCCTATTTAATTAATATGATTTGGAAGAACTGTTTTACCTTTTGCACCTTTGTACTAGTCAGAAAAGTACCCACTGGTCTTTTTTCAGGCCTCTGCGTCAACCCGATACAAGAAGTGGCTACTTTTTAAAAAATCAACATTTAAACTTAATGCAACTCAAAACCACTTTGGTTTTTTTTTTTCATGCCGGTCCTGAAACCTAAAAAAGGGATTACTTTAATCAATAACAGAGATGGATGTGCTATGTAATATGTGGTCATCCTCACCTGCACATCCTTTCTCTAGATGTTCTATGATAACACAGAAAATTAGTTAAGGGACTTCAACATCTCCACAATATGACTAGAATATAAATTATTACAGCACATTCCAGGAGTATCTACAGAATACAGTCAAAGCAGTCAAGATGGCAGCCATAACAATGTCACCAAAGGTCAGATATTTTTATATACATTATAAACTTAGACACAATAACAATTGGTAGAGCTTTTATTGGAATTTTGTAGCCACCTTCTTGGGTTTTTTTACCATATCTTATAGACAGCTCTGACATATTCTTATCTACCAGTATCTGTCATTGCATATACACTCAAAATTTGCTTCTTATGAATGCAGGCAAGGTTTCATAATTGGAATATAACTTTAAGAAATGGTTCTTAAACCCAGGTTTGCATACCACTGACAAAATCAATAATATTGCTCCTATGACAATTGGCTCATATCTGTCATTACTTTTAACACATGCACACATAAACCATGCACATCACATTTTTAAGATACAATGAATCAAAAATAAATTAAAAGCATATAAGGCGAATAGCCCAAATTGTAGGAACAGATCCCCAATCCCCAAAGAAGTCGATGGAAATTATATCAAAAGATGTCTATGGAGATTTTCAGTCATGGTTCTTCAAAAGGGGCTTTTTCAAGAGCCAAATGGACATTTCGCTTCTCATCCAAGCTCAGCTGAAGAATGAGAAGCGAAGCTTCTTCAAAGAAAAAACAGAAAATCCAGTCGCCTCTTGAAAAAGCACCTTTGGGATATAGTCAAAAGAATCATGTTTGGTTAGGGAAGTATAATATATTGTTTATGTTTCTCTGTCAGAATCCACTGCCCCTCTTGCCTCTTCTGAACCTGGTTACATAAATAGATGTAATAATAGCTAGAGCTGATTGAGAAAGTTGCAATTATACAGTCTTGGTATCATTTCTGGCCTGGACTGAAATCGGGAGGGGGTTTTAGTTTTTTAATTCTAATTGTACTTATTAGACTTGCTAATTATTTAANGTTTTTATGTGTGAGCCACCCTAAGTCCTTCGGGAGAGAGGGCGGCATATAAGTCTAATAAATAATAATAATAATAATTTCAATTCAAAAAACTTCACCTGATAACAATGACACTCACTTCTCCATGAGGTGGCACTTAAGAAGGTGGTCATAAGTGTCATGTGTCACTTAAGAAGTTGGACTTAGTTGGACAAGACTTGTGTTTAAGACCATGCTCAGCCACAGAAGTTTACTGGGTGACTCACACAGAAGTTTACTGAGTGAGTCATTCACTCTCAGAGTTGGGGGTTTTTTTTTGGAGGGGTAGGAAATTGGTGGAAAAAGCAATATATATGCCTCTTTGAGCTCATGAATGAAAGGCAAGAAATAACTGTAACAAGTAAATAAATAGGCACTAGGTGTTGTTACTCTCCTGCCACATGAGTATCAATACTTCCATATTTGAAAACGTTTGCATGAAAAGAATGAGCAAAATCCCTGAAAGAGTTGCAAATTACACTTGGAACAGAGTAAGGAACATGCAGAGGAATAGGCTATTCAACAACACAAACAGGCTGAGAAATCCATTCAGTGCTTTGCTTATTACACAGAATGTAACCAAAACGATACAATCAATTCTGATAGGAATTGTGAGTTCTTGCAAACAGCAAGTTTTAGACATAATGTTGAATTGGCACCAGGAACAGTAAAAGGCTGCCAGAAGATGCAGGCTCTTTCCATGAACATGTCCATTGCCAACTCCACTGCCAATGCTGCTCTTCAGATGTGTGCAAGTTTCCATAAGCCCCAGTCTTCCATATACTGACTAGGAATGTAGGAAATACAATTCCAATATGTCTGATAAGCACCAGGAAAGAGCAGTTTTCCATGTAATGCTAAGGCAAGCACCAGGATAGGTCTGGTTAAACATCTTTTTTGACTTTGCAAAAACCCTGAGTCTTTTTGTTGAAACATGTTCATTTCTACCGTCTTGGGGCAGTCTGCTAACATTAAATGCAGACTTGCATCTGTCTAAAAGACTTCACACCAGCAACAACAGTTTACATCTGGTTTCTCTTTATTGCCTCATTAATCTTAGAGAAAGGGAATCCAGTACAAGCCCTGGGAAAAGTCCTGGTATGTTTGTTTTCAGGTTGCTGAATCAATCTGTTGGGAACTACCACGTTTATTAAGGCATTCCCATCTCTCTGCCTGCTAGGAATTTGATTAGTTCTCTGAATGTAATTAGGTTAAGGAGCTGGTAGTGGTATCACCTCTTGCACAAACACTGTCAGTGCCTATTTAACTCTCTTTCTTGGACCAATTCCAATAATCCACCACGGACAATACAAGTTATAACTTTGCTGGCCAGAAATTATGGCAATTGAAGGTCCACATATCCAGAGAGCTTTGGGTTGTATTAAATGCTGTAATAAGAAAATCCTTAAAATGCTGAAGGCAGAAGACCAAACAACAGTTGGGAGAGGAATTTTTGTGAGGAGTGATGATTATAGGGTCAAAGTGGAGTGATGTAAATTTATGGGTTGAATTAATAGATTGAAAATGTATGGGTTGAATTAGTGGCAATCTGTAGCTCCCATCAGAGTTCTTTCTTGCTCATTAATAATTTAATTGACGTCTAACCCTTTCTTTGGGAGAGTATCTTCTACATATATGGCAAATTTGCTTCTCAAATTGAGACAGAAAGCCAAGAAAAGGTGCTGCATTCTGTTTTGTTTAATTGGATGTGCTATTTGGTGAATGCTATGAAGAAAAAGAAGATAAGAAGCTATGACAACCGTCTAAGCATCTGATCTATTTTTGATGTTAAAGAAAAGAATTTGGAATTTCTAGCAAACATAGACATTTATCCCATTTCTGGATCCTGAGTCTTGAAGTGAGAGTTCCCCTTTGCTACATCAAAGCAAATGTACTCATTTGGAGTTTATGGATGACATGATAAAGGAATGCTGAATCCTAAAATGGAAGGCCTTCTTTATTTGTATTAGGAGCACTTTCAAATTATAGACATTTAACCTTCAATAGTGAGCAAATAAAATAGATATTTATTATGACTAAAATAAAATAGATAATAAAAATATAGCAAATGTAGAAAGTATGTAAATAAATAGGATTAAAACTAAATGACATTTACCTAGTATCAGGCCATGTCAGTAGCATTTTGTCTTGCCAGCATGAAGTCTCCCTCCATACATATTGAAGGACATCATATGCACCATAGCACATGTGAGAAGGATTCCACATTCACACAGAGTGTCTTTTATAGAGAAGCCCTATTTTCTCAGATTGTCCTTTAATCTTCCTACCTCTGTGTGTCGAGTTGAATGCTGGGTTATGTAGATATGAACTGACTGTACTTTTCACATTGTCATCAGCTAAAAGCCTTAAGATTCCATTCAATGGTCATTCAAATGCTAATTTAATTGTATCAATTGCTGTCAGGGTAGTTAACTTCATCCCATCCTAACAAAGAGCTCCAAAAATTCAATATTTGATGGTATTGGATATTCCAAAAGGAGCAGTTGAACCAAGAAATATACTCTTCACCATCCAATCTAGTAAACAGAAATAAAGTTCTTTACAATAGTGTTAAAAAGACAGGGAGCATATTAAGCTCCACTGGTAAGAAACATTGTTTAGCACAAGGATTCAAAAGAGGGAAAATGAACATGGCCAAGTAATTTGCTGAGATACAGTGCATCTTCACCCAGCCCTTTTCTCCTTATATGTCAAATTAAGTATCTGAGCACCAACATTGTGAACTCAGTCTGAATTGCAGGAGAAATGGGCATTTTATCATAAAGAATTGGAAGAAATTACCCACTCTTGGAAATGTCTGGTTCAAGTCATTTCCTTCCTTTTGCCAGGGAAGGTGTAAAATGTCCTACTGATGAGTTTCCAGAGGAAAGGAAATAAGTGTTTTCATTAGCCATGTGGATTCATGCATGAGAATCTGTTGATCAGGAGAAGCTCTGAAATGGAATTCATAACTCAAGTCACTCTTCACCACCTCCCATGCATTTCTAAGGAGAAGTCACTTCAATTGGTCTAAACAGAAAAGAGAAGAAAAACCAAGAAATGATACTAGAAAGGAATAAAATAGTCAGCAAGGTGCAAAAAAGCCAGAAAGGGCTGACATGACAGTAACATCTGCTAACTTTTTTTTCTTTATCTTTGACCCACATATAGGACAAATACAGTGCATACACACACAAACACAGACATCAGAACAAATGTGGTTGCATTTCTTCTTCATAAGTCCTTGCAATTTCTCAACTGCATGATAACCAACTGCTCCCTTGAGTTGTTATATTTTTATATATGGCACTTTCATATCATCAAGAAGAACATGATTCCCTACCTTTTAAAATTCCAAACAATTTCAAAGTGGTCTTTAATTATTATATAACAATATCAGTTACAATAGTCCATTAAAAAAACATTAGGGAGAACTAGCATGCTAACTGGAAATTATGGAGGTTGAAATCCAATATATCTGAGGAGTATCTAGTAGTATCTAGTAGTGGAAAGTTAAAGCAAAGAGACAGAAAAAATAAAAACCAATAAGTGGGGCCCATCTTTAGGTATGATTGTGCTGTTGACTGTCCTAATAATTCCACCCAAGAGCAGTAAAGTTGTTTTCCTCTGGAGATTACACCAATCTATCCATCATGAAGTTTCTTCTGTGGTTATTGTGGTCACAGGCTCAACCAGATTTTGTCCACAAAGCACAGTAACCTTGCAGTTCAGGCATTCACAGCAATTCTCAAAATACCAGAGGATTTGAAACTTTTGGGCCACACTATGAATTAAGATAGTGTACTGCACTTGTCTATGAAAATGCCTCCCAAATGGCTGGATGGTGTTTTGGCAACCAATGAAAAATGCACAGTGAGCTGTCATAAGTTCCCCAAACTCACCTTTGAATAGGGTCAAGATGACCATTTTCCTCCTGCAGCATGCACATCAGACTTTTTAGACATCCAGAAAGTTGCTTAGGCATGTCCTGGCTGTACTGTCCTTAAGAATGTCTGCTCGGCCTCATTTTCTTTCTTTCGTCTGATAAATGATAGGCAGACTTGACTGAAGGCAATTACTAACCAGAGATAGGATGTCACATTCTAGAATTCAGCCTTCCTGCTATATCTCTAGCTATTTATAAGAATGGCAGCCTTTCTCCTTAGGGGACACTTATTCCTTCCTAGATATGTTCTTCAAGCTTTCAAGAAAATATTGACAGCAGGCAAAGTTGCTGGGCAATTTTAAGGCCATTGTTCATATTTTGGGTGGATGATGATGATGATGATGACATCAGACAAAAACAGACAATATTTCCCTCACTAGTATTTCACATGCAGTAACTTTGTTCTTTCTCAAATGTTTTATCACATCCCTTTTTGCCATTTGCTTTAGCAAGTAATGCTGGATTTTTTAGCCAAAACATTGAAACAACAAATTTATATTTTAAAAGATATAATTTTGCAAGGCCCACTGTGAGAAAGAAGTGCTACGTAGTAAGCATGGAAGGACAGAGAGTGAACTGAATGAAGTCATTTCTGATAATAGAAATGGCATCCACCTTCTCTTTGTTTTTATTCATTGCTCCACTTTGGCTTTTATAAACTCTGTCACTAATCAGCAGATCAAAGTTAGCTAGGAAGTTGCCAGTTCCTGACTTTAAGGGTTGTATAGAAAAACAATTCAATTAACACACATTTTCCTACTCCTGCACGGCAAGCTGCAGGTGTCAACATTTATGTTCAAAATTACACAAAACAGGAATTCAGATTTTTGTTGGATATGTCATTCCAGTTATAGACTAAGACGGCAGGCTGTAGATGAGAAGAAGAAAAACACCCACCACCACCAAAGACCCTTCATCTGTATTTCTTTTACTTCCTGCCAGAAGTTGATGGAAAATATATTAATGCCCCTGATGACTAGAAAAAAGGGACACCCCATAGTCTGTCAGCTATTCAAGTTTTGCATCCAAAGCTACTGTGATGTATACATTTTAAGGACCAGAAAAGGAATCAGGGTGGATACTACAGGTTCTTGCTTTGCTTGTTACAAATTTGTTTGGTCTATGAAATACCAGCTCTACATTTCTTTTTGTACTGGGAGGCATTGCTATCAAGATTTCTCTTGGTCTATCTTACCAGGCTTTTTATCAATCAGTGCTACAGTAACAGAATTTCTAGTAGATCTCTACTCTGTTCAGTTCTTTCGATACAGCACCTTTGAGCATTCATTTGATTTCAGTTCAAAGTGTGTCTTTTCTAATATTCTACACCCCTTTGTATATGCATGCTTTTGATTCAGTTTTTGACTCCTGGTGACTGCCTAAACAAGTCCCTGCAGTTTTCTTGACAAGGTTTCTGAAATAGTTTGCACTAGGGTGCCAAGAGAGAGTGATCAGCTCAAGGTCACCCTGGCTTTGTGTTTTAAGGCATGGCCAAAACTCATGGTCTCCCAGTTTCTAGCCTCGTACCTTATCTACTGCACTAAACTGATTCTCCTATATAGTAATTATTTTCCTTTCATTTAAATAATATTTACTATTAACCTTACTTAATATTAATAATGATATTGACAATTAAGGTAATCCAAGTAAATTTTGCAGGGAGCCTGCTATAAATCTCTTAAAATAATCACAAGTCCTTTATAGCAGGGCTGTCAAATATTTTGGACTCAAGCAAGAAATGTTTTGGTCTGCAAAAGAGTGCAGATCCCCTCTGTGACTCATTAAAAGCAACCTTATATATATTTTTCAGAACTGCAACCTTGGTGAAAGGAGGCTTCTGAAGTACCTTTTGTCAGTTAAACTGGAAGTACTTCATAGCTGTGGTTTTTAATACCTATGATCCATTTTGGTGTACAGGTCTAGCACTCCAACTGAATTTATATGATCCAATCACAAAGTCTCCACAACAACTATATAATTATTCTTAATATATGTATATTAAGTCAATGCCATATGTAATAGGAAGAGATGTTTTAAGTCATCCTTTTGATAACAGACTATCTAAAATTTTGAAAGGGTTAAAATGTTAGCATGGGTGGATAATAGAAGTTTTATTAATCTTTCCTAATGGGATTATATTTTCCTTGATTCTACACCCCAAAATTTGTCTGATACCACATACCACAATATATCTGATACCACAATATATCTGATACCACATTCTTTGATATTTGAAATTAAATACATACTATAGGTTCCACTACAGTTTCAGAAAATGCTGTGTGAATTGATTAATATAAACACCTTAATAAAATGGTCCTTGAATGCAGCTTTGCTGAATGACAAAATATTTTATTAATGAGATGGAACAGGAAATAGCAGATTTTTTGCATCAAATTAACTCAGTTATACTGCCTTTGCTATGGGTTTCCAATAAAGCATTTATTCAAAGTTAAGAATTTTAATTCAAGAATTTTAAAAAATGTCAGTATGGATTAAGAAGGAATTGTCTTGATTCTGCATAAATTAGAGATTTTAAGAATGTATTTGTGAGCATATGCCTGAAGAGGAGTCTGTGAGATGCCGTAGTTAAAGAACCTCACTGGACAACTTTGAGCCAGGCATATTTTCTCAGCCCAGCCTAAGTTGTTCCCATGGAACTAAACAAGAAGAGTACTATGTACATGACTTTGAGCTCCTGTAAAAAATGGTGGAATAAAAATGTAATAAAAATAATCATTGTATATATGGAAAATTAAAGACGAAATACTGAAAGCTCTATTTTCTCTTAAATTTATTCAATTTCATTATTTTAATCTTATACAGAACATCTTGTGGTGTGGTTTTTCTCATTTAATCCTCTGCCTCACTAACTTCCCTCTTGCAGAATTGTTCATCTTGCTCAATGTTAATACCTGTTTTAAGGAAGGATTTTGGTTCTCATTTCTTTGAAATAAGTTGTATAACTGTGCAGCTAACTAACCGCAGACTGGATTGCTGCAATTCAGGTATTAAATTAAATTTCTTGGCTGTGTCCTGGAGCTTCCTTATTATCAGGTTCACAAAACTGAATTGGAAGCAGGATGATAAAGAGGGGAACTAGTCCAATGTATACAGGTAGCTCGATTGGAATACTATGAATTAATGTGAGCTGGCGGTTTGGATATAGTTAGATTGATCACACAATATAAGCCATGAGTTCTGACTGCTTCAAACAACCAATTTGATGTGTGACTGTATCTCACAATTCAGACATTCAACCTTGGACTTTGTGATGTACAACAATTACATTTTATCATTTAGCATGGAATTTTTAAATCAGGGTTGAAAAACTTCCCCGTCATTGATTCCTTTCCATCAGCCCCAGGCAAAATAAGTTGTAGTCAGGAATAATGGGCTGAATCACAAGACTGCATTGCTCTTTTGCAGAGGATATTAGATAAGATGCAGTGAGGACTTGATTTATATCAAGCAAAATTACAAATAACACCGGAGATAATGCAACCATGTTACTGCAAAAATGAGAAGATTAGATATCTGAACCCAATTTCTCATAGATTACCCTAGTTTTTCAGATCTTGGATACACTTTCTTGAGTTAGTTTGGCAAAGGAGAATGTTGAGGAAAGAAGTTTAGACAGCCAGGCAGTGATCTTCTAAAACATATATATTTGGAGATGAAATGAAATTTCCAAATTGGATAGACCTTTTTTTCTATACTATAAAATAAGAATAGACAATTTGGTACAATTTTGAGGTTAAAATTCCCATAATATTTGTCTTAATCTCCACCCAACAGAAAGCTAAAGGTGTTCTAACTTCCAGTGGAATCCATATTCTTTTAAAGGAAGAATTTGAGCAACACCTTGGACAGCTCCATGGGGTATTTCAGGCTGTAGAATCTATCAGAATATGATCCCAAACTGAAACATATATGACTGGATCCAGTTCAACTGAGAAAATCCTGTTCAGTTCAAGAAACGTAGCCTTCTCCAATAACCATTCAATCCAAAGGTGTACAGAAAATGACTATTCTTTTGGACTGGAGATAGAGATAGAAACAGCCTCCTCGACAGAGAGATGTTGGCAAAAAGGTAACTCTTGCTCTGCATTTTCCAGGGCAATGACTTTTGAGGACCTGTTTGCTCGTTCTAGTCCATAACTGGATTCACTTCAAAGTGTCCTTTCTTCCTAAACAAAATTAAGAATAATGTACAAAGGGGGAGAATAGAAATCATTAATGCATGTGATACATTTAGCATATGCAAATTTAGTTCCCATCTAAAGTCCCTTGTTCTCCCTTCAGTCAGCCATATGAAAGGATTAAGTGGCAAACCTTTGCTGCAGTATGGTGAAAAACTCACCTTAAAGAAATGCCAACAACTGAAGATGATTGAACAAAGCTTTTTATTAATTCTAATTCTAAAGCTACTTCAAAGAGAATGCAAATGACCAGCTGTCTGCAAAGAATAGAAAGAAATCAATCCTTCCATCCATTCCCCACCACAGTCAGAGTTGAAGAAGCTTCTTGGATGAGAAGCTAAACGTCTTGAAGGAAGAACAAAGAAAGTCCAATTGCCTCTTGAAAAATGCCCCTTTGGGATAACAATGACCTGGATGACTGAGAATCTCCATAAAGATCTAAAGCTAAGACTTACAGTGAATCTCTGGTATTTGGCATTCAAAAGAGCTGGGAGCAAGAGCCCCAACGTTACATAGGGTCTTATATGTTGCTCAAAGACAGTGTAAGCACATGTATAAACAAGCAGGCCCTTCAAAATGCACAGAGAATTCCTCCACAAAATAGACGGATCCAAGATGACAAATAGATACGTACTACACATGCTTTGAAATGCAACATAGCAGTTTTGATATATGAGAAGTGCCACATCTCTGATATTCTAACAAGCTGACTCTGTACTTCACTGCAGAAGGAGGAAAGAGATAAGAAGGCAACACCACATATCTTTAAATCTGCTGCTTAGCTGAAGGCATAAATTCTGTAAGCATCTGAATCATTGACAGCACAGCAGCAGTAAAATTTCACACTTAAATAAGCATCTGCAGAAATATAGCTAAAAGGATACACATAACTTGAAAAAGAATCTCTGTATAAAATAAAACTATAGAAAGGCAGAAGCAAATGTTGTTAAATTTGTATTTTAGTACTCCATGCTAAAGCTGTATCACTTTAAAGTGCAGATAAGGTTCACATCATTGAATGATTAGATCCATATCAATATGTATGAATATGTGTTTTGCACATGAAAACTAAATATCACAGGACAAGGGATTTTTTCTGAGATGCAAGTTTTCTGTATGCAAGCAGATATTGCTTTATGGGAAAATATTTTATCACATCAATCCCCACCAAAAGTTATCCAGTACAACTACCATGATGAAAAAATATATTTTATTTCTTAATTGAATTGGTATGCTGTTCAGTTCCAAAAAATAAGGAGCATCTCAAAAACAGGACTTTTGTCCATGCATACATTTTTTTTAATTTAAGCCACAGGGTTACATTGGTTTCCATTATTATTTACATCCATTTGTCTGCCATTTCTTTGTTCTTGCTTTGTTTTTCTGAAGTCTTTTTGTGGTATAATGTTTTCAAATAATTGTAATTGTAAGAATTTATTGACTGTTTGTTATATGCTGCCCAGAATCACTTGTTTGGTGAGATGGGGAACTATATAAGATAGATAGATAGATAGATAG
>AZIM01005984.1:29422-41173 GCA_000516915.1 Ophiophagus hannah | reverse complement strand
TCAGCTTCATCCAGGAATGTCGGAAGCTGATGCGCCACCACATTCTCAACAACCTTCGATAAGAAACAAAGGTTGGAGACTGGACAAAAATTATTTAAAATGGCTGGGTCCAAGGCAGCCCTTGGCTGGGTCATTATTTAAAATGGCTGGGTCCAAGGTAGTCCTTGAGTTACAACTGTTCATTTAGTGACCATTTGAAGTTACAATGTCACCAAAAAAAGTTACTTATGACCATTTTTTACACTTATGACTGTTCCCCATGGTCATGTGATTTATATTCAGATGCTTGACAACTGGCTCATATAAATGACGGTTGCAGTGTCCTGGGGTCATGTGATCATATTTTGTGACCTTCTGATAAGAAAAATCAATGGGGAAGCCAGATTCGCTTAATGATTCACTTAACAAATGTAGCAAGAAAAGTGGTAAAACTCACTTAACTAATTTCTCACTTAGCAACATAAATTCTGGGCTCAATTGTGGTTGTAAGTTAAGGACTGCCTGTATTGCCATCCTAACATGATTTTCTTGCTGAGGCAAACTTCTGAGAAAGTCACTCAGATTTTACCTGAAATTTGAGCTTGCTTTCTCCTCTCTCCCGTTCACGTTTATGGATGTTGACCATTAATGCCTCAAAACAATCCTTCCAATATAGTGCGATACGTTCATGGCCATCACTGAAAATGCTGAGCTCGTACTGCTTCATATTAGGGATTATCTAGTTCATGAAGCATAAGAAGGTTAATGCACGCTCCCTTTTTTGGAGAGAAAAAGCATTTAAAGAAATTACAACTTACATATTTGTCGATGTAAGCTTGCCATTCATCAGTTCTACAATAGTCCTGGAAATCCTCAAAAAAGGATGGGCTTCCATTAGTAGAAGGCAAGGAAGGCAAGTGCAAGTTCATGAACAGAAGGTCATATATTTTGGAAATAAGAGTTCGAACGAGAGGGATCAAGAAGGAGTAAGTTTCAGTCTTTTCTTGGATAGATCTGCTCAGGATGCCTTCCAGTTTTCCCAGCAGGTAACAGGATTCCGCTTGGTTGTCAAGTACTTTGGTCTGAAGGAGGGTGTTGAGCTTGGCTGCAGCCATTGCACAAACCTGGTATAGGGGCAAAGAAAAATAACAGTCAAACAATACATATAATGTAAGTTATATATTTTTCTCAAAAGATATTTCAATTCTCCACTTGCATCTCTTCAAATCCCATACATTTTGGGGTCCTGGGGCGCATTTGAAATTTTGACAGCACACTACAGGGACTCTCTTGAAATGTTTTTGATGGTGGCTGTCGTAAGTCACTGCGTTGAAGCCTTTCCAAGGGCATTTCTGTGCTCTAGAGGCATTACTGAAACTTCCGGTAGTATTTGAAGCCGATCCTTATTTTGCAGTTTGTTGATTCCCATTTGATATTGTTGTCCCGAGATAAATTAAGTACAGCAAGAAGCTTAGCAGGAAATATATTATTCCATAAGGGGAGAACATACATTTGCCTTTCCTCTTTATAACTCAAGGCACTGCACACAGGGTTCCCAAATATTCCTGACTTTCAGTTGGCTCAGGTCTTATTGTTATTATGATAAGCATTAAAGCACAACTCAATAAAATTAGCCATATCAAAAGCATTTATTAGTGCATCTAAATTATATATTGATTATTAGCCTATTCTCACCATACAATGTATTTATTGTTTATTTATATTTATATTCAAGCCTTCTTCCGAAAAGCCTCAGAAATATAAACAGCATCGTCCTGAATCCTTTCAAAGTCTTTATAAGGAAGTTAGGCTAAAAAAGACACTCTAAACTAATGATAAACTCTGATTTATTATGAAGAAAATATGATGATGAATCTTGAATTCACAATTTCTCCACTGGTAGATGGACTTAATAAAAAGGACATTTGTCATTTGAAATAAATCAGTGGCCTAAACAAAAGAAGGGAACCATGGTTTGTACAATGACATATTCTAATCAGAGAAAGCAGAACCTGGTATTTTTTCCTAAATTGTATTTAGACATTCTCATACATTTATACATTAATAAATTATACTTTAAATCCATCCATCCAGATAGCAAAGTTTTCTTTTATTGTGTATTAAGTAAGGATATTCAAGCTCCAAATTTGCCAGAAGGTATTTCTTTGCAAAAGAAAATCAAAGTTTACCATACTTGTGCACAAAAACCTTCAGTAATGCAACACACCTGTAAATTATCTTGTCCAATGAATCCAAGAAGCAGCTGGACCTGTACTTGATAGATCTTCATGTTTTCTGGGCCAGAAGAATACCAGATTGACAAAGTATCCACGAGTGTCACCAGTTCTTCCAAAAGCTATGCAGAATTAAATCCAGAATTAAGAGAAAAAAAAGTTCAGAATGTAAACTGAGGAACATTTGAATGCATGGCCCATGACATAAGAAGGTATGATGTTCAATTATGTTATTTTAAAATTTTTCTATTCTTTCACAGTTAAAACTATATAATGATTGAGGAAAACTACTACAGAATTAGAAGGACTTGAGTTTGATTATTTGGGAGGATTTTAATAGATTTTACTATCATTTGTTGATGTTTAGAAGTGTTGGCAAATAATTTTTTATGTTAAACCTTGCTAGAGAAAAGTGATCCTTACTTTTTTCCACACCTGGATAAACTTTTGAAGGTTAAGAGTCACACGGTGTCGTGTCTGAAGCCAGTGTGATAAAGCAGTGAGTACAGTATTGCTGGGCAAGGACTGAGGTGACCTGAGATCTGCTATCCATAATAGAAAATCATTGGGTGACTTGTGGGTCAATGGCTCTCCATTACCCCTAAAGAAGGAGGCAATGATAAATCACTTCCAAAAATGTTAACAAGAAAGCTGCATGGATTTGTCTGGATAAATCAAGACTGACCTGCACCAACAGATCATAATTGGTATAGTCAGGTCTACTTATGGACAACCCTGTCACCTAAAAGGAGGGAGGGGAAAAGCTGGGAAAAATATATTGATGAAGCAATTCAACTGTTCATTTCACAGAAGCTTTGTAAGTGGAAGATAAATGACAAGCAGAGAATAGAAATTGCCAAAAAAGCAACATTTGTTATCACTGTATAATTTCTTCCTCACAGAATCTTTGATTAAACCTTAAAATGTATTTCTTGACTCAAATTTTTAAAACTTACACTTAAAAATTAAATTTGGAAAAATTATTCTTAGAGAATTTACCAAATACTCCAACAATATTTGAGGGCAAATCCATGTAAATGTAATTTAAATTTAAAACATTTAAATGTAGCCTTTTAAATCAATTTCTTGTATTTTCAGAGAAGATGAAAATGTAAGCAATGGCACCTGATAATTGGCATCTTTCCAAAGCTTTTCCTATATAGTTTCATACTGACCTTTTCTGTCCAGAGTCTTGAATTCATGAGACCTTCTGTTTGCAGGAAATCCTGAACAATGAACAAGAGTCGGAAAGCATTTTCTGTGTACACTGGGAGGGATTTGGCTTCTCTTGTGTCAGTGACTGCCCACTCCAGCATCTTCTCTAGCAAACTAAGTTAAAGAGAAAGACAAAATAAACAACTTTTGTGAATTTTAGTTACGATGGAAAGGCAGCAGGAAAACAGCTAAACTCAAAGTTGTTGTTATTTAGCTTTTGCCACTGCAACCAAGAAATTATATTCTGTGAAATAGTCTAGTTATGTTCTCAGATGTTATACAAAGTTATGTTCTACTTTAATTTTCAAATCAATCACTCTGGATTGTCAAACAGAAGAGTTCCCATGAGACAGTCCCGTTGTTTTAAGGGGCTGCTTTTGTCAAGCCAAAAAGCCCCTACCCTCCTGTATTTTTATACGAGCCTGAAACACCTGGTTCTGCCAGTTGCCCTTGTGACCCAATATGGGAATACCACACTGGAGGTGGCTATTAGACAAATAGTAATCTCCACCTCACCCCATGCCACTGGCTCCCTCCCCTACCATCTTTTAATTCATATTGCTGAACTTTCATTAATGTTTTATTGCTATATTTACATGTTTTATAATTTTTATTCTATTGTTGTAAGCTGCCCAGAGTAGCCACACAGCAAGATGGATAACAAATAAATTTAATACAAAGATAAATACATAGATTTTTACCCATTCCATTTTAGCCTTGCATACCCTAAAAAGTATTCACTTTTACCATCATATTATGGTGATTCTCCAAATGGGAAGAACTGGCATGGGCTGATAGAGGAAATTGGCTTCAGCAAAAGTAACCTCTATTTACAGAAGCTGCCTCTCCTCTCCTATCAGTGCCTCCTTAACTCAAATGCATATTTTCTGGGGAATAGAAGAAAAATGTGTAGCTCCTTTAAGGAGAGAAGGTCTAACAGACATAACTGGAATGCATGCTCATAGCTGCTCTGAAACCCTTTATCAGCTTTAGATCCAAACATCTATTCCTGATGTTAAATCAGAAAGGGAGTGGAACCAACCTAGCTTTTGAAACTTTTGTAGAACTGTAAACTGAGTTTGATTATCTCAAAATGCTTACTGGCAGACTGATATAAACACCTATTTGGACAGTTTGGTCCTGATATTATTGCCATGTCTGAAATTCTGTATTTGTTAAATATAACACAAGAATTAAAGAAGCTTTTGTGTTAGCATGCCTTTAAACAGGAAATGGAAGGAAGCAAATAAAATAAATAGTCACTGTTTACTCAGTTTCTGGATCTAGAATGCCTGATTTGTGAAAACAAAGGAAGCTAGTTTCTGCTGAACTTATATGCAGTTAGTATACATAAAATTATTTTGCACACATACATTGGGCCCTTCTCACAAAGGAGGCCCTCTTTTGGACATTTCAATCTCTGAATATTTGACCATCTTGTAGGACTCAGGGCTCAAAATGGCATTTGAAGTTGAATAAACATCATGCTACCCACAAGCAGTGGGGCAGTGGGTTAATTATATACCACTCAGTATCTGACAAATAATATTATCCAATATGGATTTGTTATAAATCTCTGCTTGTTGATGCAATTCAAGAACTGAACCATTAATTCACATGGTCTGACTTGTCATACCATTGCCTTATCATTTTGCACATGGGGATAACCATAAAAATTATAATACATTGGAAATAAAGCTACAACTGATTTGTGAAATAAGTCCCATTTACATTACTGAATACTGCAAGGACAGACTCAATAAAAAAAAGACAAGAAAGATACTTTTGGGCAATATAGACAAATTTTTAAGCACCCTCTTCCTTCTCTTTAAAAATAACTTTATACTGTATGTGGTGTTTATACTGTTAATTCAGATCACATTAATTAACTTCAGGTCATCAATTTTCTTTTCTGCTTTCCATTATCACTTTTTTTCTTTCAAAAAAACCCCAAATTTTGAAAAAGTAATAATTTGACCTACTTGAGTTTAATCTCATCTGATGGTCGTAGTAATTCATTAGAGATGCCCAATTTGGTAAGCGCAGAAAAAACCTGACCCTTCTCAATCCAAGCTGTATCATCTGATCTCTCAATGCCTTTCCACATCACACAAAGCAAAATATCTGTCAGAAGCTGAAGGAGATCTTCTTTGCATGCCTAGTAAAAGCAGACATGCATTTTAAAAGATTACAGTAGTTTTGAAAAGCATCTTATTAATTTTACTTAGAAAGAGCAGATCAATTCCACTTCATAGCAAAGATTCACAGCTTATATTAAAAACTGCTAATATTACAGATTCTAAAATGAAAATAGGCAGCTTTTTTGACTGATGAGCTCCAGAAACTATACAATCATATCTTACACTGTTTTTTAAAAGAAAGAAAAGGAAACATACTGAAGGGGGTGGCCTAAAATAGGTGCAAAAGCGCAAGAAACTTAAAATAAGAAAATAAATAACCCAGAGTAATTTGCATGGACAGTTCTAAGAAAGATGCATCTCATCCATTCATTCAATTTCTTTCATTCATTCATTCATTCACTCACTCATTTCATTCATTCACTTACTCACTCATTCATTCATAATGATTTGTTGAAAAATGTATATGTCACCCATCTTATACAAAGTAACCTTAGATGGCAATTATAAATCAAATATAATTAAAATTAAAAACCATAATGCTCCAATCAAAGCATTTCTGAAGTATCAGGAGAAAAGAGGATGTACTGTATGGCTCTTCCAAGAGATGCACATCTGGAACTGGCTAACAACTTGTTTACTTACAATCCTCAAGCAATCCAGATGGAGTTAACAGCCAGACTTGGGAAAGAAGCAGGAGCATCCATTTTGCATTTATGTACACTGGGGATATCTCACTAAATTCTTACTGATTCATGTTATTTTTTTAAAAAGTCAGTACAAACCAGCAAGGGTATCTTTTAGCCATGTACCTCATGAATTTCAAATAAGGAAAGATCAGCAGCGAATACCAGGTCCTCTGCAGCATTTGGTTCCTTGTCAAGCTGTCCAGAAAATGTCTTTGTATTCTCTATGGGAGAAGGGGTGCTGGGCAGACTATCAGCCATCTGGCTCCCACTGTCACCCAATTCATAAGAGTCAACACTTGAGAGGTCTAAGCTTAAACGTAGATTCTTCTGCCACAAGTCCTCCTGGTCCTCAGGCCTAAAGGGCATTTCCCTCACAGATGTATCCTCCATCACTGTCACAGATTTGCCATCTTCTAAACTCCACTGATCACAAGAACCATTGACAGATGCAAAACTAGCACCATCTTCCCCATCAGTCTTGGAAGTACGACCCTGCTGATGGTCTTTGGCAGAAGCACGCTTATCATCTCCTTTAGTAGAGTCGCTTTTAGTGTCCCTCACACCATTCCTGACATCAGCATGTTCTTTCAGGAACAGTCGAGTCAGTGTCTCCTGCCACCCAAGTTGCTGAGAAATCTGTTGCGCTGAATCTTGTTGGGAATGTAGGATTTGCAAAAGCTACCAAAAACATAGGCAATATATTGTAAAAGTTTTGTGTGTTTTAGATTTAGATTTAGTTTTAGATTTATTTTTGTTTCCTGAATGAAATACAATAAAATAACTTTCTCAGTTTCTTATATACCTACTTATCATTCTTTCTGTTAAAGACTTATAAACTAATGCTAACAATAGCCAGAGAAGTATTAAATGAACATGTAATTTACATTGCAAGTACTAAGCTAAATACAACCATCTTTAGAAAGGTCTCATTTAGATGAATAGGGCATGGATTGTTATTAACTTTATATCAGTTTGGCTAGGGCTCTTTGCAGAACTTTCTCCCATATTCCCAGAAACATGCTTTCTACAGCTTCTTAAGAAAAATAACTCCAGAAATTAAGAAAAGCACAATAAAAGGAAGATGAACCAGGGAAGCTAGGACCTGCATCTGGGATTGCCTGCTGTGGGTGAAGGGAGAAGTAAATGCTACTAGTAGGAAGAGCAAAACCATAGAATGTTTTCCACTAACTTGCTATTCCTCCCTGAGAGGGGGGAGAGGGAGGGAGGGAGGGAAGGATGGAGGAAGGACAGACTCTGGTTGCTAGTATGGCTTTTTCTCCAGCAACCAAGGCAGAAATGCCCCTGGAAGCACAGAGCCCCATGGCCAGATGGGAGGGTGAGGTCCTGCACCAGGATAATTAAAATTACCATCCTCCTTCTCCAGCTGAATCAGAATGCTGAAATAAGACTGAGATGGAGGCTGCTTTATGAGGATATGTCCTTAGACAAATGATTAGGGGAACAGTTTGGTGCTTAGGTCAGAGAAGCATGAAGAAGAGGTCCAATTATAGGATCCATCCCATAATTATTTAAGTCCTAAACAATGTCCACATTTGTCTTTTCAAAAATAGTAAATTTAATTTCAGTATATATTACTCTATGCTGGATGCACAGACATCATAAAAACGAAAGCACTGAATGCCAAAGATATAAAACCCACAGAGCACTACTGAAAAATGCTCATCTTAGACTATCTTTATTGTGCTCTGAAAAATAGATGAAGAGAACCAGATATTGTCAGCCCTATGGACACACCATGAAAGCTAACTGCACAGGAAAACTAAAACTAACTACATTTTATTGACAGAAGCTCTGGTAACAGAATCTCGCATGCCAGATTGCATTTTTCCTACCATCCCTCTTATATCCCAGTGAATCCTGAGATTCAGTCTGAACCAGTCTGCCTCAATATTAGCTTGTTTCCCAGGATTTAAGGACTGTTTCAGCCCTCTTTGTTTAAATAACAATGGTTCTTACCTATTTCCTCAAAGCCATCTCCCTCTCTTCAGGTACAGTATAAAGGTAGGATTAGCATGCAAAAATGCAGATCTTACTGCAAGAACTATGAAAACTGTTGAGAAAGAAAGCCAGTGACTGCCAAGGCCTGGCCTGATTTTGGACAGGAAGAAGAGTTTCTATCTATCCCATGTTCTGATAATAGGTTTGCAGACTGTCTTCTGACTTTGGTGGTACTAGCTGTCTCACTAACCATTAGATGCCAATTTCTCTCAGGGTGCGCTATCAGCAGGAACATTATTGAAGATAGACATATTATTTAAGAGAAATGATACACTTGCATCTTATCCTCTGCAGCTACTTCCATAAGAGCAATGGTCTGAAGAGTTCACCAAGTATTTAAGAAATCCTAACATCCACAATTATTTTCCAGATTATTAATAGGCTGACCACTATTTAATATTAATGTGCCCTCCCCACAAGGAGACTAACCTTTCGACAGGCAGCCACTCTTACGTTTAGATCTGCTCGATGAGCCAAGTGCACTACAGCTAAAAAGTCCTTGCAATTCACAAATGGATCTGTGGAGTACAGAAACTTATTACAACAATAAAGAAATTCATTTCTATCAAAATGCCATAAAAGCACAAAAATATGGCTATCAATATATGTTTGTTATTTTGCTAGCTAGCCATATTTCTGCTATTTGCACATTTTATAGCACGTTATACTGGACATATGCTGTGTGGAAAAGCTAATAAACATTTGAGTACCAGAATGCAGAACTTGGCTGAAAAGGTTCTTCATAAGAGAAGTGCTAAGTGGAGATTCATTCAGGAGCAGACCCAATCCAGAATAGCCAACTTCTCTGAGCTTCATACGTTGTTTGCTCCGTTCATAAACTTTAGTGCATTTAAGCATTTGCTCTGCAATCTGTAACACATACACACAAAAAACATGAACTTCTCAGCCAGGAACAAACTGAAAATTCTGCAGTGCCTATGTAGCTTGTATACGTCAAGAAAGGTCCACCTGCAAGCAGGACCTCGGTGGAAAAGCAGAATTCAAATAGACTTTTCATAGAAAAAGCAACTCTGTTCTTTAACTTTTTATTATTATTTCCCTGCTGATTTCTGGAAGTTACACCACCCAGCACAAAATAATAGTTTCTATAATTATAGCCCAAAAGATGCCTATCATTATGACAAATGATGTCTATGTAGGAAAAGGAATTTGCAAATTACAAAGCTGAACTAGATTTGTGTGTGATTTTGCCAGAAAGTGAGATGAAGAAACACAAATCTCATAGGGAAGTCAGATTAAGCTTTCTTTCCTGACCTCATGGACCTCAGCTACTTAAGACACATTGGCATCTCTCTATACTCTATCCACCTTCTAAATATCTCCCAGAAGAAAAAATATTTGTCAATTCCCTAAACTTAATACAAGGTAATTTGAAAGAGGAGTTATGCCTTGTTTCTTCTTCCAAAAAATCCATGCTTCATATAAAAATGCACAACCTTGCTAATACTATCAATCACTTTAGGAGAGATGTAAAACAAAATTACCTTGAACACAAGTTCTCGTAGTCTATCAGAATACCTCTGATTCAGTAGAAGAGCATAAAGGATGTCTGCATTTCCTGGTTCAAAAAGCAGTAAGAAAAGCTGATCTCGGGTTGGGCAGGTGTTAAGCAGGCTGAAGAGCATATCCAGAATCCCACAGAGCTTGGGGGGAAAAAAAAGAAAAAAGGCACACACAGATCATTATCTATGAATCTAGAATGCAAGACATTCTTGACATTGACATCATTATCTATGAATCTAGAATGCAAGTCATTCTTGACATTCAATATCATTCAAAAAACATTAGTCACCAGTGGCTTATCTGAAATATAGGTATGTTTAAAAATGCAAACAGAAACACCTGTTACTGTAAGAGTTGCCCCAGTTATTCAGACACAGGTCATTTTTTTCAGCTTATTAAGAATGTAACTGAACTTTGAACCTCAACTATATAGATACTTATAGCAGAGATAAAGTGATCTGTAAGAACAGGAGGTACAGAAATACATGGCTGTTCAAATAATTTTTAAAAAGCACAATGAAAAAATGATGGTTAAACATTTGGGGAACCTCACATAGCCTTCCCAACAATGTTTTCCATGAACATTTTTATTTTGTTCTAATCTATTACATTATTATCTGGAAAGGCTTATCAGAGCAGCTTTTAAATCAACCAATCAATTAAAAAAAAGACCTCGCCTTAGGCTTACAGATTAAAAACTGCAGCATAAAAGAAAAAGAGTTGGAGAAAAGGGGACGCGCACACACACACAAACAAACACACAAACCAACTTATTCTTGCAAGTTTCTAACAACCACCTGGCATATAAAAAATGGGCTACTGAAATCTTATTTGATTTCCACAAAATAAACAAATTACACAACCTTCAAGAAAATGACTATAATACACCCAGAAAACTGAGTGTATTCAGTTTTCATGAAATCTATACTGCTGTTGATACAGGACAGATTTCAACTTTTTTGCTGAGAGTTTCTGATATTTGACAAGGGGTGGGATTCAGCCGGTTCGGGCGAATGTTAAATTTATATCTGGTTCATCGAACTGGCAGTTGAACCAACTGGCTGGCCCCACCCACCCTGCTCCACCCCTCCCAGGAGTCTCCACACGGCCCGTTTTGGATGCAGGTAAGTGCAGGGTCTGTGCAGAGGCTCTGTGAGAAGGTGAAAAACGGTCCTCCTGAAAGTTCCCAGAAACCAGTGCAGCTCATGCAACAGACATGGAACCTGGGTAAACCTAGGGGCACCCATCATTATACATCCCACTGCATTGTGCACCCCACTGAAAGTTATAGCTTCCAGGTGGTTTTCAAGGGCAGCCTCATGGACAGCACAGAGTCACTGAGAATGCGAACGGTGGTTCCAAAATTTGACAAATAAATAAATGCAAATGGGAAATGACCAAGGCATGAGTGGTTGTGATCAAGGCCTCCTGGTCCAGGAAGAGGTACAATTGGCATACCAGACAAATCTGTGCAAACACTGCACCCTCATCATGTTGTGTGGTTAATAATGAACCAACAAATATGTGGAAAACTCCTAAAAATATCACTTGCTACGGCAAACCTCCTTCCCACGCTGAAGGAAATCAACAACTGGCAGATGACCTGAATGTGTTCTACTGCAGGTTTGAAAGGAAACTACAGCCACCTATCTCCACAACCCCCATCTCAGACACACCAAGAACAGCCAAACCTTCCACAACTGACCCCAACCCATTGGGTTCANNNNCTTTGGTGATCACAGAAAAAGAAGTGCAAGATCTANAGATCTATTTTACAGACAAAAGCCAGGAAAGGCACCAGGCCCAGACAAGATAATTCCCTCTTGCTTAAAAGTCTGTGCTGACCANNTGGCCCCCATCTTTACCCGAATCTTCAATAAATCACTAGAGATGTGCTATGTTCCTTCTTGCTTCAAACGCTCTACTATCCTTCCTTCCTTCCTTCCTTCCTTC
>AZIM01005982.1:25073-41214 GCA_000516915.1 Ophiophagus hannah | reverse complement strand
TTAGCAAAGCTGATTTTTCCGCTTTGACATATAATAATATTAGTAATAATAATAATAGTAATAATAATAATAATATCATCACACACTGAAGACTTGTTGATAAGAAAGACAAAAAAGTCTGGATAGTGGATGTTGCAGTGCCTGGAGAAAGCAGAATAGAAGAGAAAGAACTGGAGAAGATAACAAAATACAAAGACCTACAAATAGAAACAAAATGACTATGGTAAAGGAAAGCAAGGGTAGTACCAATAGTAACAGGTTCCTTGGGTGCAATCCCAAAACAACTGGGGCAACAACTTGAATACCATTGGCACTGACAAATTCACCATCAGTCAATTGCAGAAGGTGGCTTTACTTGGAACAGCTTCCATTCTACGATAGTATCTGTAACACCATCAAACATCCAGATCTGCCTATCCCAGGTCCTTGGTAAAGACTCAATAGGTAGACAAAAATGCCAAATCTAGTCTGAACATCTGGCTGACTGTGCAATGATCAATCATTATCATCATCATCATCATCATCATCATCATCATCATCATCTTCCTGCATAAAATTATTCAAAGATTTGTTTTCACTTCTGTAGGATTCCATGAGTTCATTTCTGATCATACAGCACTTAGAATAGATGATGATCTGAGTTAACAGATTCTCAGATAACAAAATACCATGATTTTATTGCATTAGGATATTTTCAGCTTGATGTCGGATTCATCAATCTACCCTCAGATTCTGGAACAGTATTAAAACAGAACAGTAAATCCTATCCTGAGAATATATATTCAACAACAGTGATCATGGATTACTCCACTAACTTTAATGCTGAAATACATATGGATACGTTTGTTTATTTCCCCAAGAGACACCAGAATAAGTAGTAGCATGTTCTCATCATAGAAAACAGGAAAGCAGCCAGTAGTGTATTTACTTTGAAGGGACTCTGACCAATGAACAGAAAATTGAACGGTAAGAAAGAGATTAGATGGTAAATTGGTTACCTTCCAATTCTAACTTTTCTACCTCCAACTTAATATAGAGTACTGTAAGGTACTGGTAATCTGCTCCAAAAGAAAATAAACTGGATTGGAAACAGCTTAATATCTGAGATACACTAATTAAAAACTGGGCTGCTGATGTTGATTGTACTTGTACGTCTATGTCTTCAGTTGAAATCTCTCAGTATTCCTGAATTCCAATACACATTTTTTGGGAACAAAAAATTAATCTACTTATTGAAATTAATCTACTTATTTACAACTAAATTACAACTCAAGTTTAAATACATATCTTTCAAGAAGAAACTTTTCAAATTGAAAAGGAAATATAATATCTTAGATATTCTGACACTTAACGACCGTTTTGAACTCTGCTGGTTTTATGTTGTGGAAATGCTATATACTTTCTTCTCCTAACATCTAGATTTGAACAGCTTATTGGAAAGAAGACAATATGTTTCTTTCAAGGAGAAAATGAGATTTTATCTCTAGGAGTGGAAGTCACATCTATTTCTATTTATTTGTTTTAAATGTCTGTATGTGTTGCATTTTTATCAGGTATTTCTACAACTGGTAGCTGCAGAATTGATCTTATCAGACCAGTCACAGTTTTTCTTCTCCTTCTAATGTCCTTAAAATGTTCTGGGATATTATACAGATAAAATGAAGGCAACTGTTAGAGGAAATAATATTTTTCAAAACCCACAAGAAATATATTCCCAGTTCACAAACAGTCCCTATGCTTCTGTTTACCTCTATAACCTACTAATAAATGAAAGTGAGATGTTTGCTTATTTTTGGTGCACCATAGAAGAAATAAAAATTCATACTCCACAGTATGTTCATATACTGAAAAAGAAACACAGAAACAATGTACCTACAAATAAAGCTACTACTTGCTTGTAAAGTCTGACTCCATTTCTTTACATAATAATATTTTCCTGTCCAGTTTGGTCCTTGGTAGACCATATTTTTAATATTAATAATATAATGCTTTGCAGCTGACCTTCCCCCAAAGAAATTAAGAAATGTTACATTAAAGAGAAATTGCAAAATTTTGTCTGACTTTAACTGACAGAAAAATTATATTGGGAAGCTTCCTGAATTTATTTACCCAATGTTATCCAAAGCTGAGCTTTAAGATTGCATTTGTCTCATTTCAGCATATGCCTGAATTGGCAAATATGTTTTAACTTTACGCTTGACCAATATGAATTTGATTAATGACATAAATGGATACTGCCATATATTCTATTCTCCTTGCCTCCTCTCAAAGCAAGAATTTAAGAAGTAATTAATTGCTGAAATGATGCATAGCTATCAGAAAGAGCCAATTCTAGAAATGGCAAGTCCTTCTGTCCTATTAAAAAATAAAGTGGAATTGTGTGCTATTTCTGAGTGCAGGTGAATTCTCAGAAGGCTAAAATAACAAGAAGATGATATAATTTTTGTGGTGTACCAAAAATGAAAAGTAACCATGTATGCAAATTTATTTGACTGACCACCTCACAAAGAAGTGATTTTGGATGATGCACAATAAAATTATAAAACTCTATATAACTATAAAGCAATAAATCAAATAATAATTGCAAGTGCCACACTAATTGCAGATATTATTTAGTGTCTTTATTTGGCAATAGGTAACAAATTGGGGGCATTTTTCATTAATGTGGACTGAAGAGTGAGACTTATCACATTTCTAGAAGAATATTCATGCTCTTTTAAAGTAGCCTTTCATGTTTTTACACATAATGACTCTGTGATATATGTGTGTGTGTGTGTGTGTGTGTGATTTATTGTTGAACAATATTAGTCCAAGGACATTTTACCATAGTTACAGTTCTTGGTTTACTTATAGATCTTGTACTTCACAGGTTTTTACATGTCTGTTAAAAAAGAAAAAGAAAAAGGTCATTGCCTGAGTCTGAAAGTCAATTAACCCAGAAAGTAGAATCAAAAGTTCATGTTAATCTGCAAATGTAAATCTCAGTGGTGATTAATTCAAATCCTTATAGTGGCTCCAGGAAAGTAATTTATTCTTTTATAGGATGAGTCTGCATATTTTCCACTGAACTTGAGACATTTTATTATAATGAATAAATAATTGTCTTACACTCATTTTACAAAATTAGTGTGTAGACTTAAAATAATTCTGAACAATTTGCATCACTATTAATACTGGCCATCAAGCCAAGAAAGCGAGTAATACACTAGGATCAAGTAATGATTATTTTTGCTTCCTTCTCTCTCTCTCTCTCTCTGTCTCTCTCTCTCTGTCTCTCTCTCTCCATCTCTTTATTTCTTCCTATTAGATTTTGATTATAAGTCTTCAATATTTCATCTGCATTTACTGGCTTCCTAAGCAGGTAGTCATTATCAGCTAACATCAAGAGTAGCACTGTCAATAGCTCATAGAAACTCAGGGGATTTGTATTACAGTCATATAGCAGAGTGCATGTTGATTATTTGTGGTATTTTGTCCTGTTGGAAAACTCTAGTAGTTTTGTAAAAGAAGAGCTAATTAATTTAAAGACTTTCTAACTGAATATGGGTCATTTATGTGAAACACCATTCCTGCTAAAGGAAGAAGAAACTCCCCAAACACCATATATAGATTTATAAGTAAATCACTAAATGATATTACTCCACCTTTAACGGAGAGAATATATCACAAATACAAATTTACAATGGAAGTTCACCAGCATCATTTATTCTGTAGACAAAACTCTGCTCTCTGATAACCACCATCAATAATCAACCACTTATTTCTTCTACTTCTAAAATCTTATGAATAAAAGTTCTTAGAAAAGTGGTCCTTATTGTTTTCATGCCTGTAGTCAGGTTGCTTGGAAGAATCAAGAAAGGTAGATTCAAGTTTCAATCAAATCAGTTTCACTAACTCTTTACCCCCATATTTTAATACATAGTATTAAAATCTGACTGAAACCTGGACTCTTGCCTCCATATCAATCCTATTATAATGGTAATGGATACAATACAATCTTACTGTCTCACAATCAATATGGAACACTTGGACAAAGTAATATGAACTAATGAAAGACATTTTGACCATTTTCTCAAAGATAGAACCTTAGAAAACTGATGGTTAAGATGTCAGAATATTGGGAATGAAGATTGGGAACGCGACTTTTCTGAATTATGAACTTTCAGATTTGAATCAAATTTCTATAGTTTTCAACATACCAAGGTTCACTGCACTACTGAGTTCTTGGTAGCTATTGGCTTAGCTTGCAAACATGTATAAAGGAGAAAGACAAATGAGGAAAAAATGTGCTTTGCTTTATAATTATGCATGTTTCATGCCAAGGTTCTATTTTAAACACAGGAATCTAATAACAATTGTATCATACATTTCTGTTGAAGATTCTAAGTACATTTAAAAATATTGTTTCCCTTTTCAATATTTCAAAGCACTCAGCATGATATTTTCTCCTGAAAATCTGTACCTACTCCAAAATTATGTTTCCCTCTGTATATAAAACCTGTCAGAATAATACAGAAGGGGAAAAAAGCAGGGGTTTCCCAAAAAAATGAGATCCACTTTTTGATTTTAGATTTGAGTTTCTAAGTTAAGACATATTAATATTTATGGAAAGGCAAGGAAGATCATGAGTTGTGTAGTTTTTCTGCCACTATGGAAATGTAAACCTAATGTAAAAGTTTTACTTACTTACTCATCTATCCAGTTTTAAGACTCTTATTGCTTTCAGAAAGTTCATACTTTTGAATCATTTTTCTGAAGTAGGGAATGGAGTAGTGATTCTACTTTTATTTGCAAGGAGTGGCTTTAGAAAACAATATTGGGTAAGAGTATGTAGAAACCCTGAAAATTATATTGCAGTGTTCTTAGGAGTTCTGGGGCAATATGCTGGAAAAACCCATTTCTACTTCTCCATAACATCTAATCCAGAAAGATTGTACATTCTTGAAAAGCTACCAAAAATGCAGTTCCAAGCTGGATGAAGGACAAGAAATTGAAGCTGAATGCCAGCAAAATGGAAATCTTATGAATGTGATACTCAGATATGGAAATTGGGTGAAATCCCTCAGTGCTAAAAGATATGTAGCTTGGAGTGAACCTGTGATTGTTATTAGAGTGACTTCTGTGACTTCTAGACCAACTACCAATTTTCACTGATACACCAGTGGGAATATGCCCCAGGGACAAAGTATTTGGTTGCTCCTTAAAGTACATGTTGGAAAACAAAAATGATGGAAAAATAGCTAAAACACCAGATTTTCAAGGTTAAAATTAAAATTATAAGCAAATATTTATATCAGCCCATAATTTCTTCATTTCCAACTGCATGAATAAAATTAATGGCTTTATGCTTTTAAGCCCTACTTCAGATCAGGACATTGGTGAGTGTTGAATATCTGTCATTCATAAAAAGTATCTTGCAATCATTCTTTCTATATTCCTACCACTATACAATCAACTATGGCCAAGCTTTCTCCTTGCCATTTATTCTTCTGTAAAACATACATTACAGCATTCCAGGAGTTCTCCATGTGCTACCATTCAGCCTTATAACTCGAGGGAAATAAGAACTGTGTTCCTATATTTGTCCAAAGGATCTAGAAGGAAAAAATGCAAATTATTTGATTCAATATGTAATTAATATTAGTTGAAACTGTGTAGCTAATTCGTATTGTGCTTCAACAAAAAATATAAAGTTTGGTGGATATATATTTAACCCATGAAACTCATGACAGAGAACATGTTGATTGGATAAATTCATAGTGGATGGGACTACAATGCTGCAAAACAACACCAGGTTCATGTCTCTATTTTCTGTTTGTGAGCACCCCAAATATAGCCAATTACCTACAATAAGAAATAAAATACTGGAATATGATGGGTTTGACTTGATCATCCATAGTTATTCTCTTTTACTGTTACTGCTTCACCCTTAGAAACATAGGCAACCAAAGGTGGCAGGAGATACAAACAACAAATCTTTACCTATGGTGCTATGATACAATCCACATTACGTGCTGGTGTCCAATGGCAGGACAGAAGCAGAGAGGGTTGGGTTTGTGTCATAATATTAAAGAACATATTCCATCATTTTTTTGTCATTGAAGTTTGAACGGTATGCTTACGCTGAGAAACAAGGAAGCTCCTAAGTAGCAAATCATTCACTGAAGTTCTGTAGAGCCCTAATCATAATGTGAATGTTTGATTCTGAAAGTCTTCACTTTTCCCTTTCTAGTTGAGGAAATTAACAAACTCATCCATACCTCATTAGGGTTTTAGAATCCCTTTACCAAAACAATAACCTTACCCTATCAGATCCTGGATTTTTTTAAGCTATTGCCTAATCATCTTATTGTTTACTTGACCAAGTAAATATCCCCCCAATACATGTTAGCTCAAATTTCAGTGGCATTTTAAGTTAATCATGAATGTTAATTAACTTGGAAGTTTTCTGAATGTTTCAAATTGTCCTTCTATAATTTATAACTATCACATATTTATCCTTGGTGGAACCAAATCTATTTGACCCTTTTTTAGCATTCTGTTTAGCATTCAGCAATTTTTATTTTTAATGAATGTATCTTCTTGTATTCTAATTATTTTTTACAAGAACTGGACCTAATGTATTATTAAATGGCAGGTGTTTTAGGAACAGTTATTCATTCTCTTTTTGGGATGTTCATAAAAATAAGCTGTGTTATTTTATTTGTGCTGTATATTTCATTATCTGAACATTAGCTGACAAAGGAACAATGATATTTTATGCTTTTCAGTCCTAGCTATGTGTAAAAAAATCCAAATAACTGTTTTATGCTATGTTAGTTGATACTGATGTTTGTTTCCTGATTCAACAGAAGAAAACTGCTGAAGTCATCTTGAAAAATCATGATTACTTGCAAACCAGTTTTCAGATTTTTTTTATGGTGAATGTGCAATAGCAATTTATAACTATTGATGCAAATTCATTTCTACATATTGCCACTTTTTCAAACTCTGTCTCTAATACAGAGAGAGAGAGAGAGGGAGAGCACCATTACTGCCATTTATCCAGTTCAGTCATGATTCTTGGGTTTTCATAGTGTTTTCTTACTCAATATTACCAGACGTACTTAGATTTTTCAAATCCAGCCATGTTAAGGTTGGACTTGCCATCTAATTTGGCTTATAGCCATTGGCAAGACCATTTCCAATACATATGTCATCTTCAACTTCATCCAGTTTAATTTTTTGCTTCTTCTGACACACCCAATTTTTATTCCAACTAAATGCTTAGAACAGCCACTAGTAAACACAGATTTTCACTTCTTTAAACAAGCACTCAATCCACATAATACATACAGTATGTTAGACCTTCTCATATACATATTAAACAAGACATATAACAATCCCAGAAAGGAAAACAAAAACCAAACAAGCAGAAGAAACTTCAAACATTTCTCCGGGTACACCAGCCACAAAGGTAGCTTTACTTTTTGAAGCATTTTTACAGCAATGCTTACTTATTTCTCATTATTTCCTTTAATTTGCAGCATTTGTAGTATCCATTTTATTTTCTCTGCTATCATCATCATTCTGTCGAAGTCCAAGAGTATACTGCTTCCAGTATTGTAAGCATACTACTTACAGGATTCTTTCATTTCATTTTCATCCTGTACAATCTTATTTTTATTTTTAAATCCATATTCTAAAAAATTCCTACCATAACATCTCTTTCCATTTTCTACATTTCTTAATCTTAACAATACCTTACTCTCTTTGCAATTCTCTCTCTCTCTCTCTCTCTCTCTCTTCATTTTCCCCTCGTTGTCATTCCAGCAATCATTCCATTTTATCAATGGGGTATTCTGAGAACCATACTAAATTGACATTATTGTTTCCTGAAGTGATTTTAAACAATCAGCAGATGTGTGGTAGATTACATTCATTTGAGATTTTTTTTAAAAAAAACCTACAAAATTATCTATCTCATTCCAACAAGTTAGAAATTCTCATCCATTAAAAAAAATGCTATGAACTTTGTTGTGCCTGGCCAGGAAAAAAAAAATTCATTTCTCTAAAAATTAAAAGTTGTGTATTAATCATTCTTCATTCCTTGTTAATAGGAACATTTGGGAAGATGGTGTATAATGGCTCATTTTTCTTATTGAAAGAAACACTTGAATTAATTGAATATATGTTGAATGTACTGTATCTTCAGTGTGAAATACCTGTTAATTAAGGTATTATTTATGCCTCAGAAGGGAGAACTTTGATTTTAATATCAAAATAATTTTTTAAACAGTGCAAATGCACAAAAATTGCAAATGGTATCAATAAATGAAATTCCATTCAGTGTGTTCTTATAACAACGCTGATCAACCATTAGAGAACCATGCTAGTTATTAAATATGTTAAATAAACACTAAGTAGAGCCAAATTGTTGCATAACTGATATTTTTAAAAGAGGAAAAAAAATGTTTCCTGGTGTGAAAAAAATTCAAATCATTAGTTTGAAAAGGTGGGAAGTTTCATCAAGCCTTTTGTTTTCTCAGTATGAGATTAAATAATGAAGAACACAAAATTAATAAAACTAGTGTTATTTCTATTTATTTTTCAACACTCTCCAGGATGTTAACACTGCTTGTATTTACAAGTCATTTTGGCTACACAATAATATATTTGGAAATAAATTCAACTGAATTTTTTAGGATGGTTATTTCTGACTAAATATGTGCACACTTATGACCATGACTGAAACTAGAATTTCAATTGCTAAACAATGCAGTCATTAAAACTGTCATCATGTGCCTGGACCCGATTTTACTATTTTTTATTATAGTAGTTAAACAAATCACCTTAATCATTAAGTGATTCCTGTGGTCACTAAGTATAAACCTGGCTTCCCCAATTGACTATGGTTGTTGGAAGTTGACTGAGAAGTTTACAGATTGCAAGCACGTGACTGCAAGATGATGCAATCATTGAAATTGGGAGCCAGTGGCCAAGTGACTGAATTGCAGTCATGTGAATATTGGGATGGTACAAATGGTGTAAGTCAAGGATTACCTGAGCAGTATAATGCTATTATTAAGCATTAAACATTGCTGAAATATCCACTGATATATTGCCACATTTTATTATCATGTATCTTAGCATTAACCCTCAGAATAATTGATGTTATTGATCTATTGTAAAGAATTGCTATGCGAACAAATTTAGTTAGATACAGGATTCACCAAATGCTGTGTTAGCACTATATTAGAAAGCCTGTAAACAGCCTTGCCTTGCAGGATTATGATTACAATCTTCCTGTCAAATGAAAACTACATCTATCATGCAAAGCAGTTCTATTTAAAGGCCTTGATGTCTCTGCAGACACAAAAGTGTCATATGGAACCATTCTCTCCAGATGTAATCCTCCCCTTGCCTGGAAAGCTGCATTCAGACAGAGCTTAAAGGTGATTTGCAGATTAACCACAGGCATGCTGACCCACAACCCACATCTGTGTCATTTTTCTTATTCTATCCATAAAATGCCTCTATAGCTTTACAGTTTTTGTTCTAAAAGCATTGCAGAAACGATACTCTCCTTGAAATTGCAATGCTGTAATAATACCAGGATTAAAAGCCCAAAATAAAAATGCCATCTCATGAGATAGGTGGTTTTGTAAATTTGATAAATAAGTTTGTAAACCCATCAAAGGCAGAAGTGTGAGATAAACATGCAAAGACAATGCACTATTCCACCAAAGAAATATTAAGCAAGATCCATTAGTCAGGAAGTTTTCCAGTGTTGAGATTCATGTGAAGGAAATACTTCAATGTCTATTTTTTAACCTTCTTTTTACTAATGTTTCTTCAGTTTAATGATAGATAGCAAGTGGTTAGTCCAGAACTGATGACTACCAGGCAGGAGGAATTCAAAACCTGAGGAGAGATATATAATTGGTCATTAGGAGCTAGAAGTAGTAGGTGACAAATTTGAAACAAAAATAATTTTAAACAACAAGAAAAATCTTATCTTTTGGTATCTCCTCTGCAAAATTAGGAATTACAGGCCATGTATTTGCAACATTTTCAGTCTTTATACAAAGAGCCAATACATATTTTTTTTTCTTCTCTGTTGTACACGTTACAGAAATCCATGTGCCAGTCTACCTGGGATGCGTACTGAATACTATACAGTGGAGAAGAAATAAGGGTTCAGTCACCAGATTTCCACTCCCCCCCCCCAAAAAAGGTTCAGCCCTTCAACATCACTCAATAGGAGATTAATGGAGGCTAACATACAACTTTGAAGAGGAAGAGGATTAAAAAAAGAAAAGATAACAAAACTAAGTGAAAAAAGAAAATGACAGGTTGTTAAACCTCATTTTTCAACTTAAGTTAAAGTATGAAAGATGGGTGTGAATCAAATATTGTGATGTGGGCAGGCATACAAGGAATAGAATAAATAACTAGATGACATATGCGTAGATTTTTGGTCCAATCAAGCAAGGGAGTGGTTATGAATATTCTGGACTTGGTAGAGGTAGCCAAAACAAATATAGGGAATTTCACAACCAATGAAGCCTCCTCTATTCCATCCATATCAGCAATTAAGCGAATCACTGAATCTTCTTGGAATTATGACCAAAAATTAATGCTAGGGATAGATTCTTAAAGATTCTTTTTCCTTTTAAGGAAAAATATTGTGACAGTTATTATTCTGAGTTGTTTGTAAATCAAAGTAGAATACATTGGCAAATCCTTTTGCCAATGTAATTGAATTTAGGGTTAGGTTTATGATAAGGGTTAGGTCTACTTGGAATCCTGGTCAGAAACCAATGTTAGGAATAGATTCTTAGAAGTTTTCTAAGATCTAAATTAGAGACAGTTGTCTGTGTAAAGAGATGGTAACAGCTTTTCATTCGAGTTGTTTTTGGACCACAGTAAAATTTCATTGCCAGTGAAAATGAAACTAGGTTAAAGGTTAGAGGTAGGATTAGGTCTACATGGAGTCACAGTCAAGAACTAATGGGGTAGGTTCTTAGTTGCTTTTTTAAAAAGAAAATAAAACTAGAGTTAGGTCTACTTGGACTCATAGCTGAAAAATATTGTTACAGATATATTCTTAGTGGTTTTCTAAGGGTCAGGGTTAGGGTCACTGACAGCTTTTCATTCAAAATAATTTTTGGACAGCAATAAATACCTGAGAAAATCCCATTGAAAAATAAAATAAATCTTGGGTTAGTGTTAGGATTAGTGTTGGGGTTTGGTTTAGGTGTCAGGATTCCAACGCCCTAATTAATTCATGAACCTCAAGCCAAGTTTCAAAAGAAATCCAATTATTTATTAGGAGCAAGGATGCATTATGGCAGCATTTTAAGGAGAAACTGTGACAGCTACATTTAGGCAAGAAAAACAAAATGCACAACTATAGTATCAATGTACCAGGTTCAATAATAGTAACTACAAGAGGGAGCTACCAAGTTCTAGTTGACTACCAAGTTCTAGTTGACTATCACTTAAATATGAGCCAGTAGTGTGCTTCAGCAGCCAAAAAAGCCAACACTGACCTAGGTTGCATTAATAGAGGGATAGAATCAATATCATGTGACATATTAGTACCATTTTATAGTGCCTTGAAAGACCACACTTGAAATACTGCATCCAGTCTTGGTCAGCATGACATTAAAAAGATATTGAGACTCTAGAAAGAGTACAAAGAAGAACAACAAGATAGAGTAGAGGACCGGAAGTTAAACCATATAACAGTTGCAGGAATTAAATATGTCTAGTTTAATGAAAAAGAGGACTAGGTGATGACATGATAACAGTGTTCCAATATCTAAATGTCTGCTACAAAGAAGAGTGGATCAATCTATTGTCCAAAGCACCTGAAGGCAAGACAAGAAGCAATGGATGGAAACTAATCAAGGCAAGAAGCAACCTAGAACCAAGGAGAAATTTCCTGGCAGTTAGAACAATCAGTGAAATGACTTTCCTCCAGAAGTTGTGGGTGCTCCAATACTGGAGGTGTTTAAGAAGATATTGGACAACCACTTGTCTAAAATGGTATAGGGTTTCCTGCCTAAGCAGGGGTTTGGACTAGAAGCCTCCCTTTCAACCCTATAATTCTGTTAGTCTGAATCCTCTAGAGCAGGAGTCTCCAAACATTAAGACTTATGGACTAACTCCCAGAATTCCTCAGCCAGCCATGTTGTTGCCAGGTTTGGAGCAAGAAAAGCATCAAAACAGTAACTACTGTTGTGGCCAATGGATTTAGGACCTCATGCACATAATCTCCTTTTTTGGCTTTGTGCACGAATAAGTCTACTGAGCAGCATCAAGGAATCCTTTGAGGCTTCCCAAATTTAGCAAACTGAATTCTCTATGTTCCAGGCACATTTGTGTAAGAATCAACCCAATGAAGCATGAGGATGTAACTAACAAAGTTTGCCTCCAAGCACTAATAGGCTTCCTTTGGGAAGACTAATTGTAAAATGCCCTGTACTTAACTTTGTCTACCAAATCTAACCCCAGAATATTCACAACATTCTTGCTTCTTTGGTCCAAAAATGCCATGCATACCTCATCTAGTAATCTCTTCCATTCACAATTTCTTTCATTTACCTGCATGTCCATTTCAGTCATACCCTTCTTTAGTTCTTTGAGTTAAGTTGACACAAGAGATCTAACAATCAGTCTAACTTTGGGGGGGGTGTCTCCATGTTTTTGTTATTTTTTTCTTTTTTTCCAAGCAATCTCTTCTTCTGAGGTTGCATATTAACTTCTATTAACTTCTTATTCAATGATGTTGAGGGTCTGAACTTGGTGACATTCATGAATGACCTACATGGCCTCAACTTGGATTGCTCACCTGTTCAGTGACCTTTTCTGTCCTTCTGTCATTGGTGCTGTCACTTTTGCTTTGCCTTGGGACACAACACTCACAGTACTTCACACAATATGATGTTACATTTTACTTCTATACTTTTAGCATGTAAGCATGTGGCTGTCAACAGATTAAGGTTCTGTAGCATGCTAAATGGTGACTATTTTGAAAGGGAAATATTGGTGGAAGTGACAGAACCACCAGTAATAGCATGGGAGCAAAAGATAATGCTATTTTCCTACCTTTTGATTTTAACTAATTCTGAGGGCTAGAGTCTTGTTCAGCTGATGAACTAGACCTGAATGACCATTGTTTCATACTGTGAAATGCACACTACTTGTAAGCAAAAACACTTTATGCTTTCCAAATCAATTAGCTGGATGTAAAAAAATTGATAATCCCTTTCTTCTTTTCACTGAAAAAAATTCATTAAAAATAGAAGTTTAATAACTGCAAAATATAGTGGCTTTTTGTTTGTGAAAGTAGATAACTGCCATTTTGGGATTGTATTTTGTATCTGTGTCAACTACTGTGCATTATTATTATACCATCAAAATGGCCATCTTTGCAAAATTCATGCAAAAGCTGATTTCTGCTTAATTCTGCTAAAAAGAGACACTATGAAGAACTCACTTTAGTTTGATAGTTATTTAATGGTTCTTGGTGCTGTTTAAAGTCGCAGCTAGGATTGACATGATGCTCTAATATGTGGACACAAATACATTATGAGGTGGGTAAAGCATATGAAGATCTGCTTTACTCACCTCAGCAAAACCATATTACATTGAATCACATATTCATTTTGTGAAAGGATGAATGCATAAATGTACACAAGATGTGTATGTGTATGTATGCATACGGTATTAAGAATATGTTAATGAGTCTTTCTCTTGTTCCTGTCAATAGGCATGGTCTAGCTTGTGAAAAACAAATGCAAATTGCTAGCGCTTACTTTGCTGTGTTCATATGTTTAATAGGTCAATTAAAACCTAGCAGTCAGATAGTTTGTCTGATTCCACCTCCCAGTTCTCTTTCCCTAAACTGAGTGTGTGTTGTACAACTATAACCTTCTTGGTTACTTTATGATGTGATGAATCATGCAAATTCCAAAATTAGATAAATTCCATAATCAAGGGAAATCTTATATATGAACACAGAGATAAACAAACAAAAATCTGCAAATTTCCCTAATATGTTATGTTTAAATATTCCTAATATGCCACAGCAGATGGCAGCACAAAGCAATTTTGGTGGATCTTAAAAATGCTAATCCCTAATCAGCATTGGTTAATTCATACCAATGGTTAATATTTAGATAGAAGAGTACCAAAAGATCCCTGGGGTAGCCCTAGTCTGGAAAATTGATAAAAGGATTTAAAAAGATGGCACTGGCAAAAAAACTACAGGAGCATGGCTTCATTAGGAGCTGAGTTTGATTTGAAGAAGCCCTTACTTTTAATCCTTCCCATACTGTTTTTTTTGGGGGGGGGGGGTTGCACATTAATTTGAAANNNCCCTTAGTTTTAATCCTTCCCATACTTTTTTTTTTTTGGGGGGGGGGGTTGCACATTAATTTGAAAAATGTACACTTGAACCTTTTATTATCCCATCACTAATCTTCCTCAGCAAGTGTGGTCTAGAAGTAGATGTTTGGGTTTGTTTGCTTTTGATCCTATTCCATGAGATCTTTTAATAAAGATGCCAGGAGCTGAAGCTACAATCTTAGTTCTATACTAAAGTAAGCATAGGATTCTTCTTATATGCAGAATGTGAAGAATGAAGGAATAAAAAGAGACAGTTGAGGTTGCTGTGGCTTTTAGATTTCAGTGTGGAAAGGTCACTTATTGATTGCTTCCCTCTAGAGCTGAATATGATTGCTGGCAAACACTATCATTTCATGTAAGCAATGAAAGAGGAATATTGTAGAAGTACTTTTATTGTGTTTTTTAAAAAAGCAATAAGCTATTTTTGTTTTTCTTTACTGGATTAGGACTTTACAAGATGAAAAGAAAATCCCATTACCTCTAATCCCCCCCTCCCCCCACCAAACCTGGGTCAAGGAAAATCCTGAATGAATCTATCTACCAACCAGGTTCAGCCAACAATTGCTTGGTTGTAATGAGGCTGTGTTTAAGACATTCATTGGTTTCTATGATTACTGATCTCCCCATGCAAGCTAGCAATAACAGCACCCTTTGGAGCATAATCACACACATCAGACTATACTCAAGGCACTGTTCTCTTCTATTGTTTCTGTAATTGAAGTATTGAGCTGGAGGCTTCGATGAGCACAGCATTGTAATAATATTTAGAACAAATGTTCTTAGGGACAGTTACTGCATATTCAAATAATTATTCATAGTAGGGAACATTCACTGCCTCTCCCACATGACAGACTCATAGTAGGCTTGGTACAGATGTTGTTTATAACCTTGATGCCCCAAGATGTTAGCAATGTTTTCTATCTGATCAGATGGTGTATTTATATGCGCTTCAGACTAAGCTGCAGATGGAAGGAAACTAAAAACTGGGCATCAGATCCTACAATAAAACAGGGGAACAGTCAGGTGAAAAAGGAGTGGGGGGCTGCCAGCTGTTATCAGAGAGACCCTTTGCCTGAGGAAGGTCACTGTCCCGCAGATAGGAGGGTGTGAGTCTCTCCTCCTAAGGCTGGGCCCTGGTGGTCAGTTGGGCCTGTTGCTCATGTACCTTTCACCCAGCTGTGTGACAACGGCCCTGCCTGTGCTACTTGACGTCCTCTTGGGGGGGTGGTTGAGTTCCCTAGTCTTTTGGTTCTGGGGGATTTCAACTTGCCTTCCCTGGGCAGGGAGTCGGGGTTGGAGTGGGAGTTCATGGCCTCCATGATGGCTATGGACCTGACCCAAATAATTCAGGGTCCGGCCCATGGAGGGGGGGCACACACTCAACCTGTTTTTTATCTCAGGGCAGTGGCATAATGATTGGGGGGGTTGCCAACTATTCAACCCCTGTCATGGACCGATCATTATCTCCTTTGACTGGTCTTTCATTATGCCATCCCACATCACTGGGATGTGGAACCAACCAGGTGGTTCCGCCCCAGGCACCTGATGGACTCAGAGTAGTTTCAGATGGTGCTTGGGTTACTTCCTGTCTCCCTTACCCACAGCTCGGTCGAGACTCTGGTGGATGCCTGGCAATGGGCTGCCTTGGAGGCTCTTGACTGTGTTGTCCCTTTGCAGCCCCTGTCTCATTGCAGATCATGGTTGGCTCCTTGCAGAGCTCCATGAGATGAAGCATCGGAGGTGG
>AZIM01005981.1:112695-130205 GCA_000516915.1 Ophiophagus hannah | reverse complement strand
AACCGGCCATTAAGTGAGGACCACTTGTATTTGGTTTGCCAGTCACCTGGCCATGCCCACCCAGTCACATGACCAGCAAACCACACCTACCCGGTCACATGACCAGCAAACCATGCCCACCCAGTCACGTGACCAGCAAGTCACGCCCTCAAATTAGGCCATGCCCATAGAAATTTGAATCCCACCCCTGGGTGGGGAGCACCGAGGATGAGTTTGTAGCACCAAGGGGACAGTGGACTGAAAAAGTTTGGGAACCACTGTTTTAAACGGTTGTTTAAATAACATGCATTACTGGAAAGAGTATAATTTCTGAAATTAAAATATTGCATAATCTGAAGTCATCATTTTAGTAATAAAGACTCCAAACCTATTATGACAGAAATAATTACCTTTTCACCATCCAAAAGATTATCTGCTTTTATATATCCAATTATATGTCCAACAGATACTACATAGTTTTAAACTCCTGGGAAACATGTTTCCCTTACCTTGCACTCCCTACTCACAAAATTACTAAAAGTACATGACCTCTAAGAAAAATACGACTGTCTTACTTTTTATATCTGCAACTTCCACTAACAGTTTTGCAGATCTAAAAAAAGGGGTTTGACAAACTAATGTTTTTACCTAATGTTAGATAGTACAGTATTTGTCTATGCTTTAGTGCCATTCACTGTCACTCCAGCATGACAGCACAAAGTGTTTAGTTGGAATAAGTGGTTTTGTGTCCTTTGATAATACAACATGGTTCCAGCATTCTATTCACTACAATTTCAGTTCCACCAGGAGTGGCATAAGACATCTTAGTATTCCCAGAGATTTTCAACCTCTGGCGCATGATGAAGTTTGTGATGCACTCAAATCATTTGGATTGGGTTCAGGAGGGAATAAAATTAGTCAGTCATTTTTTCCCCCCTTTTATACAACCTCACGCCACTCTGTTTTGAGCATGGGTTATTTTGATTCCCCCCTTTTCTTTGAGTTCTCTAAGAAAATCTTCAGTAAATTCAAGATTTGCCAACATGCTGATAGATAATGCATTCTTAACTCAAATGCATCATATTCCCATTACATAATTATTCAATTAAAGTCACATGTAACATCTTAGTAGTAAAAATTCTTACATGATAAATTATGAACAAGTGGAACTGAAAGCAGGCCATGTTAAATGATTTTCAGCTGGGTACCAAATTAAGAGATAATTTTGTATTGAGAAAAACATTGACATTAATACACAGCAAGGGTATATTCAGTTTGCCCATGTCAGCTCAGATATCTCATTCAAACAATTCCAGACAGTTTTAAAACTTCAGTAAACACAAAAAACCCTTCACTTTCCAGAGTTCTCCAGTTTCCCTTAATTAATGAAACATCTTTAAGAAAAGTGAGTAGAAAATGAGTGTTGAGTGTTCAAATTCTGATTCTGGAGAATACATTTATGCCAGGGGAAGTCTGTGGGGGCAAGAATTTTTGCTTTTTGTAAAAATGTCAAGTATGCAGTTTGAAATGGGATTGTGGTCCTTTATTACATTTTGCAAATTAATAATACTTATATTTTAAGTAACTTAGAAAATAAACTTTCAGAAGGGAATTTCTTGTTACTCAGATATTACAGAAATCAAAAGAAAAGAATAAAATCACTTCATTTTATTTACCTCATAGACAACTAGGTTTCTTTATGTTCTGTCTGATATTGTCCATAAATATCCTTAAACAAACAGAACAGATATTTATGGACATCACCAGAAACCCAATTGTCTATATTACTGGTGTAAATATGTAGAAGAGCTCAGTTATAATAGAAAAGAGATAGGCAGAGACTGACTGTGGAATAAATCTGAGCAGTTCCAAGTCAAGCTAAAATAGAAGAGCAAAGCAGTTTTCCTGATATCATTTTAAGTACATATCCACCATTTTCAAGAAGAAAATTGGGAATAGCTTTGAAGTCCTGAACTTTGTTGAAAGAGAACTAGAAAAATTGTGGAATTGAAATCAAACAAGAATTTTAGGGAACCATTAAAAGAGGTAAGTATTTCATGACAATTGTAATGATATCACAGTTGAAAACAGTTACAAAAAAGAAGGAAAGTATTTTCCAACATCTGCAAACTCAGAATGAAGTTCCAATATGGAATTGGTTTGGTTTGGTGTGCCAAAGGACAGATAGTAACCTATTTAAAGATTTAAAGAAAGGAATACACTAAAATTACAGTGTAGTAGTTAATATTCAATATAGTCTGCACTTAGAAGAATCTCTATTACTTAGAGATAAAGCTAAATCAGTAAAATTGCCAAGTTGGAAGACTACAAGAATTGATGGAATATCTTCAAAACTATAGGAAGCAACAAAGGAAGAATAAGTAAATGTTCTAACTATGATAGTAAATCTGGAGAACCACAGGGTCTAACAGATAGAAACATTAACATATCAATGCCAACAGAATGTGTAAACTAATACAAAATATCAGTTTTGCATGTTAGCCAAATAACTTTTAAAATCATCCAACACAGATTAAAGTCCTATATGGAAAGTAAAATTCTAGATGTTCCTTAGCATTTTAAGAAAATGTTAGGGAACAAGAAGACCTAATATTGATACATCTTGCATGAGCAATACCAAAAATAATTCACTATGTCTCTTACTAATAAATGATTTTTGATTGTATTGACCATATTGAGCTGCGGAATGTTCAGGGAAAAATGGGAATCCCAGAACATCTCATTGTCCTAACACAACATCTATTCATAGTGCAGGAAGCCATGCTCTGAATAGAACATACAGAAATTCCAGGTTGGCAAAAAAGAGAAACAAGCTGTACTTTTATTCAACCTATAAATTGAATATCTATGATGGAGGTTGCATTGGAAGATGAAGAGTGCAGTTTAAAACTGGAGGAATAAAAAAATAATTGGTACTATCCCGATCATATTACTTAAAACTGAAAATGCAAATTATCTGGAAGCTCTAGTAATAAAAATCAAATAAAAATGACACTAACATAAAGAAGGTCAAGCTAATGATAACACTCCTATAGCTGACAATAAATCATTAAAGTGAGACCTAGCTTCTGTGTTTCAGAATTGGCTACCACCAGTAAAAAAAATTAGCTGTCAAAAACTATATCACAGGCTAGCACTTTGTAGGGCACAAAAGGCTTTGGAAAAGATATTCAGATATTGTGATACATCTATATCAACCATCATGAGAACCATGCAGGCAATAGTTTTTCCTGTAACATGAAAAGCTAAAGTTGGCTTCTGAAGAAGCAGAACAGATTTTTTGTGAGGCATTTACATTTTAGAGTTTGAGAATACTCTTTGAGAATGCTATGGAAAGCCCAGAAAGCAAACAAATGGACCATAAAACAAATCAATCCAGGATGTTCCCTTGAAGCACAAAACCATGCTCAAATTAGCATAGGTTGGATATATTAGGCAAAGACTATGATGCTCTGAAAAGTCCATAATGCCGAGAAAGGTGGAAGGAAAGAGAAGACATCCAGCAACAAGGTGGATGGACTCTATTGCAGTAGAAATGAGCGCAAAATTCTTGAAGTACTAGTGACTAATAACAATAGTTATTAGTATTGATATCTGTATATTGTCTAAATCAAAGGCAACAACCTTAAGTGCCAGCTGGTGGAAAGAAACAGCTAAATAACTAAAAAGAAGTAGGGTTGTGGGAAAAATAAGAGGATGAGAAAGTATTAGGCATGTTCACAGCTTTGATTACATATAAAAATAATAAGGCTGGATTTTAAAAAAATCTAAAAAAAAAGGAAACATACTGTTTTCTTGCCCGTATTTATCCACAATGAGACAGTGGACACTGAATTAGGTGGATTGTTGTCTGATCCACTAGGACTTTTCCTATGTTCTTAAATGCCTGAAAAGCTCTCTGACCTTGCAGAATTCTTTGGTTGTATAAATTGGATCAACTGGTAAGGATGAAACAGAGCAAATACTGGCAAGTCTCAGGCATACATGGCAGAATTTTTTTTTTAAAGTCAAACTTTAGTAAACATAAAAACAGTTGACAAAAGCAGTTATTATATTTTGCTAAGCAAAAATTACTTTTCATCTTATATATTTCTATGTACAACCATGATAGGTAATTTAAGAAAAGAAGGTACATGAATACATAAGTGGGCAGATAGAAAGAAAGAAAGAAAAATAAATGTTTCATAGCAAAAAAGATTTCATTATAGTGGACTGAAATTATTTGCTGTAAATGTGCATACATTAATATCTAAATGTTGTGCCATAATCTGACGTTATATTTCCAGGCAGTGGTGAAATTCAGCATCCACAAGCTTATGCCTCTTATCATGGGAATTGATTCATCACACTTCAATCAGTCTTTTGGATCTTATCTGAATACAGATTAAGGTGCTGGAAAAGATTTACATGTTTGTGCAATAAAGAGGATGCACAAGAAAAATAGATTTGACTGGTGATAGGCTTTAGCTCCAATACCAATTATCCATAAAGATGACTTGCAAAAGATTATTTAAAAACTGGATTAAGGCCATTTTCTTTTTCTTAATGTAAAAAAAACTACAAATAGTCTTAATCTTTTTTTTCATTTCTTCAATTTACTTTGGCAATGACAACATCAAGGTTACCACTATGAGGCTCTTTTAAAAAGTCTTAATCAGAAACGGTGGGTGTGCTTTTATCAGACTAACTAAAAATCAGTTTCTTGATTAGAAGTTAATTGCACAAATCTGGCTTTTCAGTTTAAAATGCAAATAGGCTTGATAGTTTATTTTAAATCAGTATATTTTAACTTAGCTATTTCATGTCCATGTATTCTTGGTTATTTATTTATTTTATAACTTTTAACTCAATGAAGTCTTAACTCAAGTAATCACTAGGTCAGTCTCGCTCAAATGGGTCTTGATGTCTATGGTTGAGTTAGACCAAGCCTGATAGGAATTGTCATTCCATATAGTATTAATTTGGGAAAGAGCATTGTAGAATTATATGCCATGCTATGTAACTATGGTGTGCCCCTGGTTTTTAATTACCCCCCCCTCATTTTTCAAACATTATGCTATCTCATTCATTAGCAGATATAGTAAACTATGAATAAACACTATTACTTATTATTGTATGTTATTGTAAATTACTTTTTATCATCCTGAAGTAAATTTAAAGTTGGAATAAATAGGATTATGTGATCCAATATAAACCAAAAAAGGAAGAACACACATACATGTGTTTTTTACAGTACTGTTGTTCATAATCATCAGGTTAAATGAGGACAAAGTCTGGATAACTAGAAAAGAATTTGATAGCGTTACTTTAATAGAGTATGATTGAAACCACTTTATAGTCCACAATCACTTTTGAATCAACATCTGACATATAGTGGCTTTAGCATGTTATATACTGTATTTGTATTCTCTTCTAGGCTGCATAAATTTAGTTCCTGATTAATTAAGAGTGATGTGATTCTAGTATTTCAGCTGATCTATAGCCCATCTATCGGGGTTATGAACTTGTCCTGAATATCTAATTCTCTTCCTTGCTTTGCAATAATTATAATTTGGACTATAGGTCAAATCAAATCAACCAAATTACCAATCACAAATTGTTTCTAAGTCAGAATTGGAAGCCTATTTTAAAGTCTGATTTTCAATTCAGCTTTGGCAGCAAATTATTGTTTGTGGTAATTGACATTTTCTTATATTAGATGTCACAGTATACACAATTAATAAGAGAGGGAAGTGGAACCTGTTAAGAGGAAGAAAGGTTGCTTTAATGAGCTAACAAATGATTCATGCCATCTGAAAAAGAAATCAAGAAATAGATTTTGAAAAATCTCAAGTGTACAATGAGAATTCACAGGTTTCTAAAAGCAGAATTACAAGGTCTTTATACAAAGCTGCTTATTTTCCTCTATATTTGCTGCATACCATCAAATCTTCTCTGAAGAGTTGACAGAGAGTAGAGGGAAGATTTGGGAGTTTAACTTGGATGGAATGACTGAAGGTCCTTGGTTGCCTTGCACAGCAAATGTATAAGAAACTTATCATCAGGAGCCTTTCTAGAGAAACTTCACCTGAAGTATGACATACACACAATAGACAGCCCTGTTTTTTCCCATTTCAGGAAAAAAACCCTCTGTTTAAATAAATATTATAGTTTAACACAACAAACATGAAAGCATATGCAAGCATTTGCAGAGGAAAAAACAACTTTGCTCAACTCCAGCAATTATAATTTGAAACATCCCAATCAAAGATAGAAAGAAAGCAGCATTTTCAAATAAGGCAAGAAAAGTAGCAGCATGGAAGTAAGAGAAGTAGGACACAAAATTAAGCAGGGGAAGCTCTGTTGTGATGAAAAAGAGAGGTGGAAGGAGAAAATAATTTAAATTTAAATAATTTGTCAAGAGCGGGTTATATGAATACCTGTTTTAGAGCACCACAGACACACAAAAAGCATTCAAGACTGCTTATGAACATTTGAAAGAGATTTTTGTATACATACAATGTTATAGATTTCTGAACATAGTCAAATTCTATGTAATCCAAGTATCAGGATTAAAAACAAATTTGTCAATGGCCAATAATTATAATTAATTGGCCATCACAGATCAAATTCCTCTTTAAGCAGTCAAGGACATGTTAATAGTGCCATGTTCATAAAGCAGCTGTTTGTTCAGAAAGAAAGAGCTATTTGAAAAAAAAATAGGGTAATGAGGCAATCAAAAAATCCACAAAAATATTTTTATCTGGGAAATCTGGATAGGGACAAGAAAAGCATGGGAATACAATGCTAGATAAGAATCATGAAATTCAAAATGAAGTCTTGGAATTTCTCTGGAAAATACAATATATACACAGCAAGTTTCATCAAAAGTGGACAAATACCTGGACTCAAGTATAGTATAGTTACTGAATTCCAAATAGTGACATTGAAAGGCTAAATGTTTTGTTCATTGGATGAACAAAAAGCAGCAAATATATATTTGGCTGTTGAGTAGAAATTCTTAGTAACTTGCTTGATTGCACACTTGTCTGAGAACAGGAAAGTAGAAAAGAAGAGAAAGGTTCACAAGGGTGGATAACTTCTGGAAGAGCTGAACTACAGAATTAACAATCCTAGCAAACATCAACAGTAATGAGAGATGGTCAGATTTGTGGTCCAGCAACATCTGAAGGCTTGTAAGCCTCTCATCCTGTGTTGCATACTCGCTTTTATGATGTCATGAACTGTATGATTTGGGCAGAGGTATAAAATTTCATAATGGGATCACTTCCTCCCAGCAATTGAATGTAGTTTGGCCAATCAAAAAGTTCAGTTTTCAGTGTTTTTGGTGGCAAGTGAAAAAGTACTTAGATAGGCAATACACATTGTTTATCTAATCAGTGGAACTCTGCATCTTAAATCAGAATCCATGGATACTTATAACTAATGCAATCAAAATCTTTTCTGTTCCTGGGATTCTACCCAGCCTTTCTTATAGAGTCACAATTTCCAGAGCAAAATGGAACATAAGAAATATCTTGAGTTCAGGCCCGGTGATGTGAAGCAATTCTTAGATGTAATCACTTTTACTTATACTAAATATTTATATACCATGTTGCAAGACCAAGTTTTGTCAAGACTTTCAATCCTTTAAAGAATCAGATATACAGACATAGCAAAATACAGCAAAAGCTTATCATCTGTTCAATTATAGGAAAAGAAATTGATTTTTAGTTTGTTAAAGGTTGAATCTGAGTTGTAATTCTGCTAATTATATATTTCATTACTTTCATAATGTATATATTCCATATGTTAAGCGATGCTCACAGGTTAAAATTACCCTCTCTGTTCTATATGACCATATATAGCCATTGAGTGGAGTCAACTAAGGGACTCCACTCATTGGCTCAGCCACTGGCAGGAAAAGTAAAGTCCCATCAGTGGCTGAAGCTCTGGACAGAGCCAGCAATAAAAGCCAGCGCCTGCCGCGAGCTAGTTTAGTTTTTTACAAACTCAATAAAGAATGCTGATCACTAGCCCGTTGTCCTGCCTCTCATTTCTGCGGAACCCCTCTACAACACTGGCGATGAGGATGGGATTTCACAGGTAGAGAGCAGGAGCCACGAGGGACGCCACCGGCTGCTAGCCGATTTTGCTGCCATATCGGAGCAACACCTCAGTCAGCATGCACAGGGAGCAGGGAGCCTGGCCCACCGGCCAATGGCCATTCCCTATGATCCAGCCAGGGAAAAATGGTTGTCGTATATCTGGCGATTCCATTTGCACCTACAAGTCAATGGACTTCAGGATGCCCCCGACGTGCAGAAGAAAACGCTCTTTCTGACCTACTGTGACGTTGAGATCTATGAGATGGTGGATGCTGTGGCCACCAACAACCTCTAGACCATCTCTTGGGATGACCTCCAACATGCCCTCCAAAGCCACTACAGTCCAGCCCTGTCCTATTTGGCCAGCTGCTACGATTTCTACACGCGCAGCCAGAAGGAGGGGGAGTCGATCAATGCATTCGTGGCAGATTTGAGGAGGATTGCGAAGAACAGTAAATTTCCTGACACCGAGGGGATGATCAGGGATCGGATCATCCTCAGGACTCTGGACTACAAAAAAAGCTCCTGGCCCATGAGGAGGTGACCTTCCAGGAGGCTTTCGACGAAGCCAGGGCCACGGAATCATCTGACAACTTGGCGGCATGGATTCGGGGCCACAGAAAGGTCCACGCCAACTGGGCCGAACCCCTACCCCGGCTTGCAGAGTCCGAGTCCGAAGCCAGCGATGATGGCGACATATACAAGCTGTGGGCTGGCAAGCCTCGCGGCAAGCCGGGAAGCCAAGAATGCAACAGCTGTGGCAGCAACCATAACTGGGCAACATGCCGGTTTAAGGATGTAGTGTGCCATAGATGTGAAAGATGGGGCCACATCACAGAGGTCTCCCGGGCTGCACAACCGACGAGCAAATCGAATCAACGAGACGCATCCCCCACGAGACAACATGGCCACCAAGGGGTGTGTGTGGAATCCCTCTGGCGGGAAATTCAAAAGGCAGGAAGATGCGAGAGAGGAACCTACCCATTCCACATACGTGGGCTATGCTCAAGCCAGAGTGAAGAACACAGATGCATATGAAGCCAACAAGGTGATGGCCACCGTTCGGATAGAGAACAAGCCATGCCAGATGGAAGTAGATTCAGGGTCTTTCATTTCCATAGTAGCCTGGAAGATCCTGAAGGGACTACTGCCCAACCTGAGACGGAACCAGTTGGAACACCAAGCCATCATACTCAGGGACTACCAGGGCTGACGCATACTGGTCCTTGGCAAAAAGACAGTCCACGTAGAGTATGGAACATTCAGCGGACATCTGCCACTCACAATAGTAGATCGGAGTCTACCCAGCCTGCTCAGGTGGGAGTGGTTTGCACCACTGCAAATAGGTGTCGCCAGTGTCCACGCAACCGAGACAAACCCCCACGACCGGAGAGGAGACATCACGGAATTGGAGCGGGAATTCAGTGCGGTCTTTGACGACAAACTGGGCAAGTATACGGGGACCCCAATCTCGTTCAGCCTAGACTTCACCATTGCCCCCATCTGCCTAAAGCCACGCTGAGTTCCCTTCTCCCTACGACCCAAGGTCGAAGAACAGCTCGATAAATTGCTAGCTCAGGGGGTTCTGGAGCCAGTAGATCATGCGAAGTGGGAGACCCCTAATTCCCGTGAAGCTGGATGTATCAATCAGAATTTGTGCGGACTATAAAATGACCCTTAATAAGGCATTACAACAGAGTGCCTACCCTGTACCAGTGGTTCAACATTTATTGCATTCATTGAGACTGGGAACAATATTTGCAAAACTGGACTTGGCACAGTCTTATCAGCAGCTCCCTGTTGATGAAGCCACAGCAGAGGCGCAAATCATCGTCACACACAGGGGAGCGTTTAAATGTAAAAGACTGCAATTTGGAGTCAGTATAGCCCTGGGATTGTTCCAGAGCATTATGGAACAGTTGCTACATAACATCCCAGGGGTTGTCCCCTATTTCGATGACATTATCATCTCCACTGAAAACCGGATACAATTAATGGAGTGGCTAAGGGCAGTCCTTGGGAGATTTAAGGAAGCGGGCCTGAAACTCAAGAGGAACAAGTACCAAATAGCCATCCCACAGGTCAAATTCCTGGGGTTCTTGATAGACGATACAGGTATAAAACCCACCAGCGGCAAGTTAAAGGCCATCTGAGAGGCTCCGGCACCTCAAAATAAAGGGGAACTCCAAGCATTCCTGGGCCTTTTAAACTTTTATAATATCTTTCTGCTGCAGAAAGTGACCATTGCAGAGCTGCTCCTCAGATTACTGGATAAGACAGTGAGCTGGACATGGGAACGGCATGAAGCGGACGCGTTCAGACAAATCAAACAAATCTTAACATCGGACAGCGTGCTCATTCAATACAATGAGACACTACCACTAACGTTGACCTGCGGTGCCTCCCCATATGGCATTGGGGCAGTCCTCAGCCATTGGCTGCCAAATGGAACTGAAGCGCCAACTGCCTATTTCTCAAAAACGCTGTCCAAAACACAAAGGAACTACAGCCAAATCGACAAGGAGGCATTAGCAGCAGTCACAGGGGTCAAATGGTTCCACGAATACCTCTACGGGAGACCGTTTGACCTCATCACTGACCACAAACCACTGTTAGGCCTTCTTGCTGGTGACTGAGCAATCCCAAACATCTTATCTCCCCGAATGCTAAGGTGGACGGTATTCCTAGTGGCCTACAATTACACCTTAATACATAAACCCGGAAAGGTGATCGTCCATGCAGACGCCCTAAGCTGTTGCCCCCTCCCTGAAACAGCCAAAGACCCAGCGCCATCCACAGCAGTCCTGGCAACAGAAAGCATACAGTCAGGACTGATGACATCGTCAGAAATTGTGAGACTGACAACCAGAGACAAAACCATGGCATGGATTTTGAACTGGGTGTGGAGGGGGTGGCCACAGTCAGCTCAAGGAGAGGAGTACAAGCCACACCAGAGCAGACGAAACAGAACTTTCCATCCTGAAGGGATGTCTGCTGTGGGGGGACCGAGTAGTCACCCCCCCCACTAAGGAAGAAACTACTGGACTCCCTGAACGAGGGCCACCCGGGTATGGTCCAGATGAAAGCCCTGGCTAGGAGCTATGTATGGTGGCCAGGAATGGACACGGAGATCAAATCCTGGGTCACCACATGCCACCATGCCAGGAGTCCAGGCCAGCACCCCCCCACAGCCAAACCCAGGAAATGGGAAGACCCAACAAACCCCTGGGCTAGAGTCCATGTCGACTTCGCCAGCCCTTACCATGGACAGTCATTTCTGATAGTAGTTGATGCATACTCCAAATGGCTGGAAGTCACATTAATGCAATCAACTACATCAGAGGCAACAATAAGGGTGTTGAGGCGCCTGTTCGCCACCCATGGCCTACCGGATGTTTTGGTCTCTGACAACAGCCCACAGTTTACAGCAAAACTGTTCGAGGCATTTTTAGCCGGACTAGGCATATGCCATGCCCTGGCAGCCCCTGCCCACCCAGCGACAAATGGGCAAGTGGAGATTATGGTGAAAGCCACAAAGGGAACACTACAATGGATGGGCAAAGGAGACTGGCAAGAGAGAATCGACCATCTACTATTAATGCAACATATCACCCCTCATATGACAACACATCGTAGCCCAGCCGAACTACTGATGGGACGGAGACTGAGGACAGTATTAGACCGGGGACACCCACACTACAGCCTGGAAACACCACCAGGCTTGACGGGAAAATGCAGACAATTTTTCTCAGGGGACCTGGTCTATGCGCACAACTACACCGGAAGACCGACCTGGGTACTGGCAAGGATACTCAAGAACACAGGGCCCCGATCCTATCGAGTGGAGACTGCAGAAAGAAGAATCTGGGAGCGGCACATCGACCAGCTCCAAGGCCGGGTCCCAAGCATGGACATCCAGCTGGAGGCCCGCCTTATGCCCAAGCGGAGCAAACAACAACACAAGCGCAAAACCCAGAACTAAATCACCAAAGACTACATCAAAGTCACCAAAGACTCTTACCTGGGGTTGAGGAAGTCCAGTGCCGTCCTCCGGAGGCGTCAGGCTTGACGGTCCCTTCCATGCCAGAGGAAAACTTCCAGACGGTTCCTCCAGCAGGGACTGGAGTGGCAGCAGACCCATCCGCTCAGGCCGCCGCCCCAGGATTTACTGAAGTGCGCAGGTCAAATCGCACTCATCAGAGCCCCGCCTACTTGCACAATTACGTACAGTAGGTGAACTCCGATTGGANCACAGACAGCGCAAGGTGAGGAATCCAAACTAAACCGGAACAGACAGGTGGAGCTTTCTTTTCTGAAGGGGTGCCTACTGTGGGGGGACCAAGTAGTCATCCCCCCCCACTAAGGAAGAAAGTGCTGGACTCCCTGCACGAAGGCCATCCGGGCATGGTCCAGATGAAAGCTCTGGCTAGGAGCTATGTAGGGTGGCCAAGAATGGACTCGGAAATAGAATCCTAGGTAGGTGGGCTCCGATTGGATGAACACTAACTAGGAGGGGAGGGGTGTTCTATATGACCATATATGGCCAATGAGTGGAGTCGACTAAGAGACTCCACTCATTGGCTCAGCCACTGGCGGGAAAAGTAAAGTTCTGTCAGTGGCTGAAGCTCTGGACAGCGCCAGCAATAAAAGCTGGTGCCTGCTGTGAGCTAGTTTAGTTTTTTATGAACTCAATAAAGAATGCTGATCACTAGCCTGTTGTCCTGCCTCTCATTTCTGCAGAACCCCTCTACAACACTCTCCTTGTATATGATACATTGATTGTCCCTCAGTGAAATCTCTCCTGATAGAAACTTTTAGATCTTTGGAGCTGCCATGGGAAACTGAAGCAGATGTATAAGAATATGACAAATACATTCTAAGAAGATTTTTCTGAACAGTGGTTGAGAGGGAATTAGGACTGAGGGGACTCCAGAGAGGTAGATCACAGAAGAAAAAGTTGAACCATTCTGTCACACATAATATTTAGGCAACTCCCATATCACAATATTAGCTGAAACTAAAGCCTCCAGCTAGAACCCTAATTCAGGATTGGATAGCTAAAAATAGAAATAACAAAATATATCTGTATTCCTCCCTTCTTTCCAATTCCCTATTAAATATGTACAAGTTTTTTTCATTCATTCATTTCTTTTTCTACCTGTACGATCAAGCTAGCCACTGATCCCTCCTTTCTCCTTTCAGGAAAAGTAAGGGAGATATCAAACACAAGTTGTTGAATAAATAACTAAAACTCAGAATAAATTGCATTTTCTGCTTGCTCTTGCACTTTTATGGGCCACTGATTGCTTAAAATGTAGGAACAAATGACAATGTTCAATCGAGTCAATTGTATCACTCTACCTGCTTCAAACTACTGTTTGCCACCATTTTCATGTCCTTTTTCATTTTAATAACAACTCCAGCTGTGATTGGCTAGAAAATTTCTATAAACCTACAGTGGAATATAAGAATAAAAAAAGACGTGTATATTTTAATTATTGTAGTATAGAGCAACAAATGTATAGTAAGTGTGTGTGTGTGGGGGGAAACTCTGCATTTGTGCCAGAAGAGAGAACATGGGAAAGGTGTGAAGAAATCCATTCACCCAAACATTAAAGAAAGAAACTAGGCAAAGCAAGAGGACTAGCAAGCAGAGTTTAAAAAAAGAAAAGAAAAGCAATGAGAAGACCTAGCCACACATGAATCATCAATATGGTGAAACAAGAGGCTTGATTGAAGGAGAAATTATATAAATCCCTACTTTCAGTGTAACTTCATAAATGTTAGATTAAAAAGTAAATGCGTGAAGGTTACACAATGATCTCCAATGGCTAAATGAATATTTGAACCAGGATTTTTATCTGATTTTCATTATTATGGTTAGTCATTTAATAGTTAATGCCACTCATATGTTTCACTACCTCCTATTCTCTTCTGATTCAAAGCCATTTCAATAAACTTTCACATTCATATTCCCTTCTCAGCCAAACTGGTACATAATTGTGTAGGGGACAATTATTTATTGTATTGAAATACACATAACATATTCAGTTAAAATAAACTATTTTACAAGGATATAATTTAGCTTCAAAAACTAAAGGACATACTGGGAAAATATGCCTTTCATGACCTAATCGTTTTTGTATATGGCAAAGAGTTTTTATGACCTTCATTTCAATATACATCACAGTATGGCAGTATGACATACGGATCTGGGTCTTTGTTCTAAGCAGCCAATCACTGATCAGAGAAGTAACTGCTCATTTGAATTCTTACCCTTATAAAAGAGTACAACTAGGATGAAGTCACAGGCATTTGCAGGCAGACAGGCAGACAGGTAAGCAAGCAAGCAATCTTGATATATGAAACAATGGCTTCAAGGAGAACAATGCGTAGAAGACCACGATACAGAGTAAAAGCCAGACGGAGAAGACATATCGTCCGAAAGAGAAGGATGAGAAATAAGAAAAGGTTCCGAAGAAACATTCGCTCAACTAGAATGACTTCTAAATTGCCAAAGAGATTAAAACCCAGGAAGATCCGAATGACCAGAGATGCTTGGGGCATGCTGCATTCCTATGTGGATGGCATCTACAGAAAAGTCTCTGGGGAAGCTGAACGCCTGAGAAGAAAAGATCGGCGTCCTTCCATCATTTCTTCAGATGTGCAAAGTGCCCTGAGACAAGTCATGCCAAGGAAATATAATAGGCGACCTACCTACAGCAAAACCCGCTAGAAAGCCAATCCTTTCCCTTCTTTAAGGTGGGTTTAAATCTACAAACAAAAAGAAGAAGGGAAAAGAAAAAAGAAACCAGCCTGAGAGAAACATTAATGTTCTGCCTGCCTAAAAGATCAAACATGGCCTTCAAATTGCCAAAGAATCCTGTAACCTATCTTTTTTTTTCTTAAACCAACCTCACTACCTTATTATTTGAAGAAGAAAAAGATCTAAGAGAGACCATCACTACAAGAATGTTTTCCACCATAATAAAATCAGACTTCCATTGAAGTATTTTCTATTATGCATGGAAGCAACTATCAGACTATAATATACCAGCAATTTTCCATCTTTGTGAATCTGAGTCAGCAGAAAGAGAATACAGATGATACATAGAAAATACAGGACTATGTGAGGTGTATGCTGAAGGAATGTTTCCCTAGCAATAAAACAGGATTGGCAGGATTATTCATGGCATGTCTTTTCTTCAGGATTGAAATTGTTTGCCCATGTGTAAGAGGGTAAATGGCTAGGTAAACAGATTGCATTGAACCAATTTATAGTTGAGTAAGCCATGCTGTTCTGCTTTATACATAACTCATAAACTAAAAAGATCACAAGTTTCCCTGGGCCTGAGGCTTGTACATTTTGCGGGTGATCACACTTCAGAATATAGTGGGTAAGACTAGGAGAAAAACTAAATTTGATTTCATGTTTATTGTTATGTTATTCTATATTGTTATAAATATAGAAGGTATAGTTACTTCCCAGGCACACATTTAATAATGTTATTAATTTAATAAATCCATTTTTATATTTTAATAATTTAAATTTAATAAATTTATTAAATATTAATATTACTTGATAATATATTAATAAATTTTTTAAAATAAGGTTTTGAATTGTAAGGCTGGTCATCAACTCAAAGCAGTTCCAGACTATGTTAAAAATCAACAGAACCATGGGAAAAAAACTAAATATCAAATAATTATGGGGTGGGGATGGGAGAACCACAATATACTAGTTGAATTACAAAATGCATGACTAGGGTCAATTGGAACAGCCAGATCTTTATAAACTTCAGGATTAGGTTCATGTGGATTTCAGGAGTACTACTGTTCCAGAGGACAGGAGCAGCTACGAAGAAGGGACATTTCTGAGATCCCATAAACTGATATTTCTTCAGTAAGAAGAACTAAAGCATGACAATTAAGCCAATCCTTATGGGGTACACAGAGACAATTGGAGAAAAGCAGTCCAACAAATATTCAGACCCTAACATGAAAGGCTTTAAGAATGATCATTAACACACTGAATTCCATCCAGAAGAAACTGGCAACCAGTGCATCTCATATAGCAGCAGTATCACTTTATATCAAAACTCACCTCTGACTGACTGCGTCACTGCATTCTGAACCATCAGATAATCTCCTATAGAGTACAATTCAATAGCCCTAAAGAGAGGTGATTAAGCCATGTGCGACACAAAAGGTCCAATTGATGTAAGAGATTAATCTGAGCAAAGATTCATACACATGACTTAATACAATGTGCAAGTGTAGCTGGGTGCTTTTTTCAAAATTCTATAATCATACAAGATAATGATGATCCATTATTTTGGTGACAACAATAATTTATTGCAATATTGGCTTTATTGAAGCTGTACCCCCTAATTTTTACAAAAAGCTACTCTACTTGCAACTCCTTTACTTTTAGCTCCTTGCTTAGTATTGAATTAAGTTTCCAGCAGTCTCAGATTATGAATTTAACAGTAGATAACACACACAGTTTATGAAGCTTGTATGACATTACACTATCAATGACTCTGGCTCACAACAATAAAATCACAAGGAAATCAAGAAAAACATAATCGATGGTAAGCATAATGAAGTGAGAATGAAGACACAATGGAGCTATAGGTCAAATAAAACCTATCATAACCTTGGTTTCCGATGATGCAATAATAGTAAACTAATAAGATGCTTGGTAATGTGAGACAACTCTTGAGTTTATTTTTCATGGATTTAAGTTTTTTTAAATAAATGAATCTGGATGGAGAATTCTGTAATTTTACCAGATTCATTGATAAATTATCACTAAAAGCCAAAAATGCAACAACAATTTAAGAATGTTGTCAGAATTTTTTATTATACAACATGGTTTCTACACCTCTCAATTCTGGCAAGAGGTAGGCTATGTAATAAGATCCTTTTATCAATATTATATTTTATTTATTTACTTATTTGTCAAGCAAGTATTAGATATAAGTATAAGTATAAGCATGGTTATGAATACATGAAATGGATACGAATAAANGTTGGTGCACTTATGCATGCCCCCTACAGATCTCTTAGGAAAGGGGTGAGGACAATAGTAGATAGTCTAAGGTTAAAGTTTTTGGGGTTTGGGGAAGAAACCACAAAGTCAGGTAGAGTATTCCAGGCATTGACCACTCTGTTGCTAAAGTTGTATTTCCTGCAATCAAGTTTGGTGCAGTTTACCTTGAGTTGTATCTATTGTGTGATCTTGCATTGTTCTAGTTGAAGCTGAAGTATTCATTGACAAGCAGGACATTGCAGTAGATAATTTTATGTACTATACTTAGATCAGACCAAAGGTGGCATAGTTCTAGGTTGTCTTAGGTCTAAAATTTCAAGTCTGGTGGCATAAGGTATTCTGCTACGAGTAGAGGAGTGGAGAACTCT
>AZIM01005981.1:62451-72468 GCA_000516915.1 Ophiophagus hannah | reverse complement strand
TAAGCTCCAGGTTTCTCCTGTTGCTTCCAATCAGAGAAGGATCCCTCCCAGCGTGGAGGCTGAAGGGGGGGGGGTGTCGAGTCCAGAAAAGCTGGAGCTCTCGTCTGCACAAACAGGCTGGTTATTAGGAGCCCGTCTTCCTCAGCGCTTTTTGGGTCTGAAGCAGTAGGCGTGAGCTTAAATGGACTCCAGAAGATGGTAGAGGTCAGGAAGGCCTGTCGGAACGTTGTCCATGGGGTTGCGATGGGTCAGACATGACTTCTCAACTAACAATAACAACAACAAATGTATCACTTCTGAAAAGACTCTATCATTAATCAGTGGCAGAACTGTGCATGGTATAAATAGTTCAATTTCATTGCAAATACTATAGAATTATCATTATGAAATTGAATTTCCCTGTTTTCCCAGCATAGTACAACCTTTGATAATTTCTAAAATATCTTTCTGAAAATTGAAGGGAAAAACCCAGAGAATGATATGGGACAGCTTTATTTCCTATGACGAGAATTGCCCTCATACATACAAACTTCTGTTTCTTATACTGGTTTTACCCTTATATTAAAAAGTTGCATTCCAAACTGCACTGAAATCTGTTAAGAAAGCTATGGAATATTGAATACAGGTGTTCCCATAATTGTGATACATTGTAAAATCCACAGTATTCAAGTTTACACTTTCACATATGTGTTGTGATCATGTTGTCTAGGTGTGAATAAAACACAAACAAAGAGAATTCCCTTTCCATACATTTCTATTAATCTGATTGCTTTGATACAGTGTTTTCATTTTCTCCCCAACATCAGAGAGAAAATTCAGTACTGATACATATATTTGAATGGATATCATCATTGTGTGTGTGTGAGAGAGAGAGGGAGAGGGAGGGAGGAAGAGAGGGAGGGAGAGAGAGTGTGTGTGTGAGAGAGATAGATAGAGAGAGAGAGAGAGAGAGAGAGAGAGAGAGAGAGATGGCTTACTGGATTGGATTTATTTTTTATTTTAAATTTCTATTCTTTGTTTACAGAGCATTAACATACACTGACATTCCTCCTATATACCATGTTAATATATTATTACAAATTTCATCTTACAGTGAGCCATGTTTATATTCACTAATATGGCATTTAATTTGACATATTTTTACTGAATCAGAACCATCAGTTTTCAATCCTGCCTTGACAACCATCTTTCTTGGACTTCAACTTCCAAATTGAACCATTCAACATTATTTTTCAGAATTGAGTAAATTGAACTCAGCACTTCTGGAAAATATCTGTGTTGACTAGGAGTATTTTATAGCATGGAGACCAAACAAATGAAATGTAGCTTGTGATGAGGTTACTAATCATAGTTAGGTAAAGTTTTCAACTAGTATATAATGCTGCAGACCACTTGTTGAGGAAACTGGATCAATGGTAGCATGTTAGAATAGTTTTTGTGCTGTCTTCTGTTGTCTTGTAAACTTTTTAAAGATGTTTATTGTAACTGACATGGCCCAGGATATTGAGAGACTTCTTCTATTTCTAATTTTTTTAATGTCACCAAAAATCATTTTAGATATGTTACTGATATATCTAATCATGCTTGCAAAGGGGAATGCTTGAAAAACGTTAAGGAGTATATATGTATAAGGGGTTTTAATTCTTCTAAAAGTATATGACCTTTATATTTTTTATAGATAGTTGATGATATTTTTATTAACTAAATTATGTTGGCCAACATTGGGGTAGGAAAGAACATTTGGGATTTGTATGTGATCTTTTAATAGTATCTTTTCTAAAAAAAAATTACAGCTACAACAGTAAAAACTAATGCAAACTTTTAAAAAAGAAAAGAAAAGAAAAAATAGGAAAAAACAATAAAAATAAGAATATACACACAGCAAATATATTCTTATTTTTTCATAGTTTTTATTTTTTTTCTATTTTTTTCATTCTTTTTTTTAAGTTTGCATTAGTTTTTACAATTGTTGCAATTGTATTTTTTTTTAAGATACCACTAAATATCACACACACTTCCCAAAAGTTCTGTCCTACACCAATCTTGGCCATCATGATTTAGATAGATAGTCTGTCCATCCATCCGTCCAAGTAGAAAAAAAGGAAGAAAGAAGGAAAGAAATTACTTTCCCCTTTATCACAAGTATGAACAAATTTATAATAACTAATAATCACTCTTACAATAGAACAAATGATCTCTTCTTCCCATATTCCAGCTCTTTATCTATAAACAAATCCTAAAGCCTCTGCATTTCAGTCCTGATGTCAATAAAATAAACTTATTCTTCTTTCTTCTATTTTTAACAATCTTTATAAACCAACTTTATTTTCCTTTCTTTTATTTTTAACAGTCTCAATCATTAGTCCCTTCAAATAATGTCTTAGAACTTGATTTCTTTTCATTTCTTTTTATTTTTCTTCTCACAAAATTCTTTGGATGTAACAAACTTTTTTTGTAAATCCAATACAAGAAAATTATCCAGTCATTCTCTTGGTTTGTTGTTTGTATATTTCTTTTATTTATTAAGACATCAGCCAGTTTCTTTTGTATATTCAGTATAGCATCTTTTTGATATTCTTGTAGGAAGTCATTTTTAAACTTACTTTTAGAATCATCTCAATTATGTCAGGATAAAATATGTTCTTCTTCCATAACTACTTTTAAACATTGGCTGCCTGCAGAGGTAGACACTCTTAGATTAACTTCTGGGTCCATTGTTCAAAAATATCCTTCAGCATGTCTACCATGTTTCTCTGAAAATAAGACCCAGCTTTATTTTCTTTTGGGTTCAAAAATAAGCACTAGGGCTTAAATTCAGGGATTTTTTTTTTCATTTACAGGAGGTGGCGAGCTCAGGAGGCAATCAGAGTGGTAGCGCTGCTACCACCAGCCCCTGCCCTCCAACCCCCGTCTACTTGCCTGCGGTTGCAATGGGCCAAGCTCTCAGTGCACCCCACCCTCTGCCCGCACTGCCTGCTGGCCCTGTTGCTCCTGGGGGCACTGGAGCTCAGGTCTTGCTCACGCTGTTGCTATAACGAGGCAGAAAGGTGTGTGGCGTGTTGGGATCGGCTCTCCTCTGTCCCTTTACCCAGCTGCTGGAACTGCTGGTGGTGGCTTGCAGGGACTTTTCACTCAGAATATTGTAGCTGTATAAGTGTCCACACCCTCTTATATGAAGGGATGTAGGTGTGTTCAGAATTAACCAGTGACATTGAAGCCAATGTTAAATAGCCAGTACTTACCTGTCATCAATTAAAGTAATTCTAATCAAGCCCATATAAAGTTCAGTTGTTCTAGTAGGATTTTTTTGACATTTATTCAGTTATTTCTTATAGCAAAAGCCATGGTTTGCAAAAGAGCTTAGAATGCATCAAAGGGATCTCTTTGTTGGAAATTACCAGTGAGGAGAAGGAAGAAAAGNAGAAGGAAGAAAAGGAAGAAGAAAATTTCCAGGCATTGGGTATACCATGGAAAACAGTGAAGCCAGTCATCAACAAGTGGAAAAAATATGGCACAGCAATATTACAAAGACCTAGATGTCCCTCCAAAACTTATGAAAAAATAAGAAGAAATGTACAAGAAACCACCAAGAGGCCTATAGAAACATGAAAGGAGTGGTAGGAATTTCTGGCAAGTACTGGTTGTGTATTGCATGTGACAACCATCTCCCATATTCTTCTATTGTCTGGGCTGTGGGGTAAGGTGGCAAGACAGAAATCTTTTCTTACAAAGAAAAGCATCCAAACCTGGCTACATTTTGCAAACCCTGCAGCAAGTCTTACAAAAGCATGTGAGAAAATGTGTTATGGTTTGATGAGACCAAGGCTGAACTTTTGGCCACAATTCTAAAATTGTATTTGTAACACATCACCAAAAGGATACCACACCCATAGTGAAGCATGGTGGTGGTAGCAGTATGCTTTGGGGCTGCTTTTATTTAGCTGAAACTAGGACTTTAGTCAAGGTGGAAAGGATTATGAACAGTTCCAAATAAGAGTCAATTTTGATCCAAAATCTTCAGGTCTGTGCTAAAATGCTGAAGGTGGAGAGGAATTTCACCTTTCAGTATAGCAACAATTCAAAGTATAGCTCCAAATCAACAAAAGAATGGTTTCAATGCAACCACATTATTCTACTTGTTTTATTACCACTTTTTTTTGTTTTTCTACTGAATTGTACAGATACGTTATATTAAAGGTGGAAAAAAATTCTGAAGTCATTTATCTTGGTCTGATTTTTTTTTACATCTCAAAAACCTGGCATTTTAATGGTTGTATAGACTTTTTGTACCTACTATAAACCAATAGATATACTCACCAGCTTGAAGGTTTTTTTATAAAAATAATAAAGGTGGGATATAAATTACATTTGTAAATAATTTTCTGCTTTCACTTTATAGGCTTCTAAAGTAGATAATTTATCATTGTGGATAAAGGTTGTTCAAATGAGGAATCAATGATAGAATTTCAATCAGGTATAGTACAGCACCTTTAATGAAGAATGTGTTTATTATGAATACTTGTAGATATTATGTTTGATTAATTCCATACAATTATAAATATTTGGTGAACTATGCAGATAGAATTTGGAAAGTGTTCTGACAAAGATCTCTTCCAAATGCCATTCTTCTTTCCCTCCTCAGGGAGTACATTGATACTTACTAAAGATGATGGAATAAAACACTAGTTCAGGTTTCCTTAGTAAAATAAGGCCAATGTCAATCGTAGTTTAAATATTGTCTAGTTAATAAACAATCCTGTAGCTGGGATAATATATGTCGTTCCTGGGGCTACCTCCACTAGAGTATGACCCTTGCACCTGACATATTAAGATCTGCAATAACAAAAAGGCAATTTAAAAGCTTGAACAAATGTTGACACTTTCCATTTAAGTACCCAAAAGCATCTTAAGTACTACTTTATAAACGTTTTTAAGTTCTTTCATCAGAAATGTAGATTAAGAGAAAGTGTGAAATACTTAAGAATCTCATGCTGTGGTTTATGGCCATCTTTTGTGCTTTCTTACAGTACCAAAGTCTATTAACTGATTGTAGTGTATTCCATAGTCTATGACAAAGCAAGAGTCTTCGTATAAGGAACTAGAGCAATAAATTATTGGGCATAAAGACTTGCAGTTCTAAGACACTGAAATATTAAGCATGTTAGCTAGCAGTATTTTTTTAAAACATGCATTTTCACAGTTAAAATATTTGTTACTCCTGTTTAAGTATAAAACTATGTCATTCTATGAGCCAACCAAAATTTCAAATTCTGCATTTGGTTTATACTGAAAGACTGGGCTTTAATTTAGATCATACATGTGACAGAATTACTATTTTTCAACTTCATGTAATTACAAATTTTTATTTAAGAGTCGGAGAAAGTGGTTTTAACCGAAAGGATCTCCTATATCAGGGGTGTCAAACAGGAATTCTTCGAGGAGCAGATCAGCATTGCAGTTCTTCGCAGGCTGCCCGGGGCAGGGGGGGAGGAGATGGGATGAATACCTCCCGTAGCACTTTGCTGGCCAAAACAGGGGGAGGGGGGGCTACATGAACCCCCCATGCCCAGTTTGGTTGGCAAAGTGCTACAGAAGGCCATGCAGGCCGAAAGTGGGGTGCGCGTGGGCCACGTGTGGCCCCTGTGCCCTGTTTTGACTGCCAAAGGCACCACGGGCTGGTCCTTTGCTATTTCCAGGCTGGTCCCATGGACCAGATTTAAGCACTGCATGGGCCAGATCCAGCCTGTAGGCTTTGAGTTTGACAACCCTGGCCTATATGGAATAAATGTAATAAAATGGGCAATCATATTTATTTTTTTTCATTTCACTTTCTGCATGCAGAAATATGGCACTTTAGAGAAGTATGAAGCCATTAACAATAACAACTGAATCCACATAGTATGAACAACCATGTCCGCTGTTTGATTATGTTTTTATTAATAGTAATCAGTCTTGGGTCCTTACAAAAAAAATACTTATAGTTTATTTCTGTATCATAACAGGACTGCAGAAACTCCTAATCTGTTTTAGATGTGATAAAGGAATATAAAATTTTGCTAAATCTTGCTTTAGTCCATTTCAGACAATAACTAAAACAGTTTAAAACTGTTTGTTTGAAATATTCTTAATTAATGTTAGTACAATGTCTAAATGCAATTTCTTGATTTCTTCAAATTAAAAACAAGCTGAAAATATGTGAAAATTTTTTCCAAGCTCTGAATCTTGTCCGTGAAGTATGTGAGTGGGAATAGAAAGGAATTGCTAGGTTGTTCCAATCACAGTAAACTATAGCCTAAGTGTAATCACATTTCTAGTAAACTATGTTCTAAATGTAACCACTATTCCTATCACAGTAAATTGTGGTGTAAATGTAAACATTGTAATTTTACAGAATTATCTAATTTATGTGAGTTACAGAAAGATGTTATTTTTTTTAATAAGGCAAAAAAAATATTTGTTTACTATTTGGACACTGGATTTGCCTAACATGTCATATCATGGGATATGGACATTCAGACTTTAAAATTATTTTGATGGCTTGAATATATGCCCTTATATGATATTTTATTAGAGTACATGGTTCTATTTCATTTATTTGTTTGTTTAAAAAATTACTAACTGTCCTAACTTCTTGTAAGACATATACATTAAATGTATATATATATATGTATGCTAAAAATAGTATCTTGTTTGATGTGGATCATTCATAAAACATGCTGGCTGCCAAGCACCCAAACTTTGAACATGTGACTGTGAAAATGCTGCAATGGTTGTAAGTGTGAGGATCAGTTGTTAAGTCATTTTTTTCAGTGCCATTGTAACTCTGAACTCTAAACAAATTAAGTAAGTCAAGGACTATCTATAATAAGAAGTATTTTTGACAACACTATAGAATCAATAATAGAGTGCTCTCAAACAGACTACGCTATCCCTACTTCAACTCAGAACTCCCTTAGAGCACATGCTAGACAGGTGGCTAACAGTGACAGTAGGAATAGATAAGGCTAGGAGAGGAGATTGCAGTTTCGTAGTTGCTGCTAAAAGGAAATTGCAACCGTAATTACTACTATGGGTAATTAATACTTCTCACTGATACTCTTTTAGTTCATGCTTGTGTGGATTGGAGTGTAGTCCTAGAATAAAATAATGATGCACTGCTACAATAAGCTATATGAGAGATACACAAGTTCAACATCATAGTTGAATTCAGAGGGCATGCATCGCAATATATGCCTAATGGAAGAAACAAATACAGACACATTTGTCACTGTATGCAACAAGCTATGCTGAATCTTCAGTGTCTTTTATTCTTACAATGTGTGAGGAATCTCCATTTTCTTTACCTTAAAATTGTGTTTCAGAAATAAAGGTTTTTGATACAGTTGCTTCTTTCTCCTGTGGATATTGCTTTCCATAATAACTAAACAGATTCCACAATAGTTCATTTAAATATTCAGTGGTGAAGAAAACTTGATATTCAAAAGCCAGCATCAGGGCTTCAAACAAGGAAACTTATTTGAAGCATAATATGAGTATGAAGAGACTTATCCTTCTTGGTTTTTTGCATGTCATTTCATTCCAGCTGATCACAAGAAATGGGTCAGGCAGCTAACATCCTTATTGAAACTACTTTTTAAAAAAAGGAATGGAACAGCTTTTGTGAAGACAAAGAGAAATGAAATCACTTTCAGTGAAAGAAAGAGGCCTCATTATAGCTACCAACAGCAGTTATTGACAGCTACACTTCCTATTAACAAGGAGCATTTAAGAGTTTGGCTGTTGGATCTTTGGACTTGATCTAATTTGCTAGCATTAATTAGTTTCTTTTCAGCACAGACACTTGGTGCTCACAGCTATAGATTTAGATGACTAATTAGGATAGAACATTGAACAGAATAGGGTAAAGCATTAACCTTCAACCATTACCAGCTGGGGCTCTTATAAAACTACCAAGTCCAAATGGTTCCTATTCATACAAGGAATACCCTAATGAATATCAATTTAAGCCAGGTTGCTCTATTACAATTGATTCTACCTTAAATTTGATATTACCTTCAATACAGTTTATAACTGCCTATTCTCCAGTGTCATACCTAAAAGTGGTACACATAATGAAGATTTACTTATTTTTTTCAACTTTCATTTTAATTCTTTGAACAATTGACATTAGTCTTGAGCTTTAGCTAAGATTCAGCATTTTGTATAATTTGAGGTCACTATGTCATTATTATTTTAATAAATGTAATATAGGTAGTTAAGCCATTGAGTTAAAACTGCCATTAACTGAGAGGTGTTTAATCCCGATGCATTCCCTGAATATATTTGCATTAATATACAAATGAACTCACATGCAGCCAATTCCTGAGGCTTAAATCATGGCTTGTTAATTAAGCACATCTTTATCATTAAATATTCTGATGATATGCAAAAAATGTGGTGATGTGTTAACGTGGGTATCTAGGTTCAGAGCAGAATATTCTTGAAGGCTATAAAACGATGAAGCTTGATCATGTGTTTCTTGGAAAACAGCCTATTGTTTTCAGTGGGATTTTATTGCTTGATGAATATTTATAACATTGACCTTTATCCATAGAAGGACAACTGTATGTTCCAAAAGTGTATTAATCAACTCTTTAATTTTCATAACTCTTCCCATTGGTGAGAAGCAGAGTTTTGACAGTAGCATTGATTTTATCTCACATTTCTAGAATGAAAAGCTTTAGAAAATGTTAGCATTTTTATTTTAAACTTCTGTTAATTCATGCCTTTTCTAAATCGATGACATGTTCCCTCTGGAGAATTCATCAACAGAAGATCTGAAGTTCCCTGGGAAGCCATTTATTTTTAATAATGCTGAGCTTGTTCAGGAAGAGTATGTCTCTTGGGAGATAGACATTTTCCATCATGGCTTTTTGGAACATGGAGAATGGAGATTCTATCTCTGATCCAGAAAGAAAAATGTGTCTTAATTATAAGGATGTCAATATCAAAAAGATTGTGCCTAGAAATTCAGGTTTAAAGAGATAAAAGCAACATTTTTTATGTGGAAAGGCACTCTGCAAAAACCTCACTGATGGCTTGCAGTTGAATTTTGGTGAAATTTAGCTGCATAATGTGTTATTGTTCTAGAACTTATGGACTTTTATCTTTGGACTTTTATCCTTGGCACTATGCTGCTGGTAATTTTATTCCACTTATATCATTCCGGGTTCTTGTGCTGTTGTTGCCTGTTGGAGATTAAGTTTGCAATATTCGAACAGTTAGTTATAATGAAAACATCACAATTTTGTCCTACCCAATATTATTTTGCAATTATGGCTCAGATTGTTCCAGCAATAGGAGAAGCAGTAATATTTTAGATCAGAGATTCACAAAGTGGAGAACATTAGCTTAATTCAATTACAGGTAATCCTTGAGGTACGACCATAATGGAGTCTGCCCCTTATGATCATAACATTAACTGAATCATGCTAAATGAATGATCCCCATCCCTCCTCTTCCCAAAGCATTTGTTAATCGAATGAGCAGATTGTTAAGTGTGCATGGAATTCCTTAGGAATGGCAAGATCATGGAGAGACTAGTACAGGACCAAGACCACCTGGGTCCATCCACTCAAGGCCTCCCCCTATCCACTGAGGTATCTCATGCTTGCTTCCCTTCTTTGGGGCTCCATGGCTGCTTCGGCCTTCTCCACACCAACCCCCTATTATCTTTTTTTTAAAAAAATAAACTTTATTAAAGATTAAAAAGAAAAATATATACAATATGTAGAATAGAACATTTCATTGCAAATGAAATCAATATACAAATACATAACAAACATAAAACATATATATTTCTAATCAGCTAAGACGGTGTAATCCTTTATTGAAAACAATTTTACTAATATTCATTTCCTATTTTTGGTAAATGCTCTTAATCTAACCACTTCATTTTTCAAATCCTTATCTTTTAATTCCCTCGTTTTTATCTTTGATCCAATTGTTCCATTTTTCCCAAGCTGTACTATATTTTGA
>AZIM01005981.1:42473-62344 GCA_000516915.1 Ophiophagus hannah | reverse complement strand
TCTTTAACATTTCCCAACAAAAAATATTTCGGCCTTAAATTCTAGTTGGATATTTGTAATTTCTTTTACCCAAATTCTATTTTTTTTCCAGTACTTTTTGGGCAAAGCCACCAAGCGTGAAAGAAGGTACCCCTCATTTGCTTACATTTCCAACAAGTCGGACTTAAGTTTGGGTACATATTCGCTAACCTTGAGGGTGCCAGGTACCACTGGTAACACATTTTATATTGATTTTCTTTATAGACAGCCAATTTTGTTATTTTGTAGTTTTGTTTCCAGACTTTTTCCTAATCTTCCAGATTAATGTTGTGCCCTACATTCCTTTCCCATGCAATCATTGGGCCTTTAACTATTTCTTCCACCATTTCAAATTCTAATAGGTAATTGTACATTTTAGAAATTATTTTTTCATCCGTTCGCTCTAATATTTTATCTAATTGGTACGGTTTTACCTCAATTCCAAATTCTATGTCTTTTTTATACCTCATCTTAAGTTGTAAATATGGCCACCAGTCTATTTTCATGCCTTGCTCTCTAAGTCCTTAGTTCGTCTTTAATCCTCCCTGGGAGTTTAGGACATCATAATATCTAATCTTTCTTCTGGTTTCTAAAACATTGGGGTGGATCAATGCCTCCATGACGGATACCCACCCTGGGATCTTCATATAATGTTTGTTTAATCTCTTTCCACACTTTCAATAGTGAGCTTTGAATTACTTGCCTATTGAAATGTGTATAGCTCTTATTTCCAGGGTTTCATATGAAGGCATGCTACCCCGCCTCCAGATCATGCCTTCTAGGGTTAAAATTCTTTTGTTTCTCAGGTTGGCCCATTCTTTAATCCATGTTAAAACTGCTGCTTTATAGTATAGTTCCCAGGCGGGGAGTCCAAATCCACCTCTGCATCTATTACCTTGTAATGTGTTTAGTTTTATTCTCACTCTTTTCCCTGACCAAATAAATTTTATGATAATTTTGTTTAAATCATTAAAAAATTTTTTGTCTAATTTAGTTGGAATAGTTTGAAAAATAAATAGTATTCTTGGCAAGATGTTCATTTTGATGCTCACAATTCTCCCTAATGTTGATAATTGTAGTTTCCCCCATTTTTCTAAATCCTTTTTTATTTCTAGTACTAGTTTTACATAATTATCTTTTATTGTTGAACATCTTGCCGTGAGCCAAATTCCTAGATATTTAATTTTTTAAATAATTTGTATACCCATTGCTTCTACTAATTTCTTTTTTTGTTTCTCTGTTAAATTTTTTGTTATCATTTTGGTTTTGTCCTTATTGATTGTTAAACCTGCCACTTCTCCATATCTCTCTATCTCTTTAATTAAATTTGGTCCTGATTTTATTGGTTCTTCTACGAAGAATACAAGGTCACCCGGAAATGCTTGCGCCTTGTATTCTTCTTGTTTGATTCTTAGCCCTTTTATTTCCAAATTCTGTCTGACTCTCCTCAGCAAGATTTCTAGTGTCATGATAAAGAGCAGAGGTGAGAGTGGACATCCCTGCCTGACTCCTTTTCCCATCTCAAATGAGTTTGTCGTTTCTCCATTAATTATTATCCGTGCTTTTTGGTTTGAATATATTGATCCTAACATTTTTTCAAATTTATCCCCAAATTTCATCTCCTTTACTTGCTGCCTCATGAATTGCCAATTTACTTTATCGAAGGCTTTTTGAGCATCCAGAAAAACTAATGCAGCCTGTTTTTCTGGGTGTGCCTCGTAGTACTCCAAAATATCTAATACTGTCCTTGTATTATTTTTTAGCTGTCTTGTTGGAAGGAAACTATTTTGATCTGTATGTATGTATCTACTCAATATTTTTTTTAATCTCTCAGCCATTCATAAATATTTTGTAGTCGGCATTCAATAAAGAAATTGGTCTATAATTTTTTATGTGGGTGGTATCTGCGCTCTCCTTTGGTATTAATGTAATGTATGCTTCTCTCCATGACATTGGTAGCTTTGCTCCTGTAAGTACTTCATTATAAATTTCTAAAAGAATTGGATCGAATATTTCACCTGAGTTTTTATATAATTCTGCAGGTAATCCATCTGTTCCGGGGGGGTTGTTATTTTTTTGTTTACTAATTGCCTCTTTTAGTTCCTCCTTAGTGATCTCTTCATTTAATCTTTTCCTTTCTTCTTCTGTTAGTATTGGAATATTTTCTTCCTCTAAGTACTGTTTGATTTTCTCTTTACTCATATCTTCTTGTTTATAGAGTTCAGCACTATTCCAGTACTATTTCTTTTTTCTTTTCCATATTGTTTTGTATCTTTCCCTCCTTATCTTGTAATTGCTGAATCCATCTCTTTTCTTTTTCCTTCCTTAACCTATATGCAAGCCACCTTCCCGGCTTATTTAAATTTTCAAAATAATTTTGCTTTACTAATTTCAATGCTCTTAAATTTCTTTCCTGTTCTAATATGTTCAATTTATGTTGTGCTTGTCTTTCCAATTTTCTAATATCATTCTGTAACTCATTACTTTCTTTTTCTTTTTNNTTTCTGGCATTATATGCAATTGTTAATCCTCTTAGGTAGGCTTTCATTGTGTCCCACAAATTCTGTAAAGAAGTGTGTTCTTTTATATTTACTTCAAAAAACATTTCTAATTTTTTAAATTTTACTAAATATTCTTTATCTCTCAGAATTTGTGGATTCAACGTCCATCTCCCTCTTTGTTTTGGTTGGCCTTTCCATGTTACTATTAGAGGGTTATGGTCTGCCCACACATTTGGTGCTATTTCTACTTGCACTATGTCTTTCATTAGGGTTTTATTTATCCACGCCATATCAATTCTCGACCATGATTTGTGGGGAATGGAATAAAAGGTGAACTGCTTTTCTTTTGGGTTACATGTTCTCCAAATATCTATTAAATTTTGTTCTTCTGCCATATTAAAAAATGTTTTTGGAAGGGTGATCTTTTTTTCTTTTTTTACTAGTACTTTGGTAGTCCTTTTTTTTGTGTCCGCGACTGCGTTGAAGTCTCCTATCATACAAATATTTTCTAAAATTTTCTAAAATTCTAAAATTTTCTCATGTATTTTTTTGTCGTAAGTTTCTTGTTGTTTATTAGGAGCATATATTGCAACAAGTAAGAGTTTCCTCTGTTCCCATACAACTTCTAACATTAATGTTCTCCCCACTGAATCTGCATATAGTACTTCTGCCTCTATTCCTTTTCTAACATATATTACTACCTCTCTTTTTTTTTCTTCCGCTAATGCTGCATAAAGTTTTCCTAATTTTTTTATATTGTAGGTATTTCTTATCTTGAGCTCTAATGTGTTCCTCCTGGAGACACACTATATCCATTTTTGTTTTGCCAATTTCTTCAGGGTTTGGTTCCGTTTCAATGGAGAATTAAGTCTGTTTATGTTTACTGACAATATTTTCAAATTATTTTCCATTTTCTCTCTTTGCTGCTACTAACTAGTTCCTGTTGTTCCTTTGCCTCTGTTTGTGCCCTTGTTCTTACTCTGTTCTCCTCTTGTGGTCTTTCTTCCTTCCTCTCTTCCTCCTCTTCCTGCTCTTTTCCATTCTTTTCCAATTGTTGGTTGTCTTGACTAGCCGATTCCAATTCTTCTCTGCTGCTACTGAGTTCTTCTGTGCCTATTAGTTGGGTGTGGAAATCTTGCGCTTTATCCAGAGTGTCTGTCTTAATCTTCTTCCCCTGCCACGACACCAACATTCCCTCTGGTGTTATCCATCTGAACAGTATATTGTTTTTATTAAGTCGGGCAGCCAGGAAACGGTATTCTTTTCTTTGTTCACGTACTCTTTTCGGGATTTGTTTTAATGTTACAATCTCTTTTCCTTTATATGAGATAGGCTCGTCTCTAGTTATTTTATAGATTATATCCCTCACTTTTTCCGTGCAAAGTGGATGTGAACTTCTTTTGGCAGTCTGAATCTTCTGGCATAATTTGTATAGACTCGGTAGACTTCGTCTAATTCATTAATTATCTCACTCTTTTCTCTTTGGAGTGCCTCTGTGATAATCTCTGCCATTATTGCTGTTAAATCTTCCTCCTTCGTATCTTCTACATTCTGAAATCTCAGGTAAAATGAGGCCCTCTCCATTTCCAGCTGGATCAGTGAGTTCTCTACTTCTTTATTCCTTTCTTTCATTCTCTGATCTATCGACTCTAATTTCTGTTCTGTTTCTTTCTGTTCTTTTCTCAGTCATTTGGAGTCTTTGGTCATTCTTTTGTAAGACCTCTTAAATCAGGCCCACTTTCTCATCTAACTTCTGAATGTCATTTCTCACTTCTCTTTTCACCTCCTCCATTTCTATTTTCGTTTCTCCGTGATCCCTAGTCATGTTTTCCTGTAGCTTTATCATCATCTCTTGTACTGATAACAGGGTGGCCTGCATGGTCTATGTGTTCATCGCTGCTGTTGTTTTATCTGTTGTAAGCATTCCTTCTATGGATCTTTGTGTAGATGGGGATGGTATCACTGTAGTTGTTGCTGGGCTAGGTTTCTTCCCAGTCTTCACTACAGTTGTCGTAATACTTGTCATGTTTTGTAGTATTCTATTTTGTTGTCCTAATATTCTTTCTATCTTATCCCACAACACCATTCAATGTTCCCCTAGTTTCTGTCACTATCTTTATTCTACCCTGCAGTCAACTGCTCTATATCTCGTACTAAATCCTAAATGGTTCAGTAAATTTCAAAAAATTAATTATCCTGTGCAGTTTTACGAATCAATCCCAATATCCAAAGTCACACTTATATTAACTATTTACCAATCTATTACTTCTAAATATTCTTGTATACTTCTATTTGTTAACTCCTTAGTACTTTAAATTACTTTAATACTTTAAGTAATTAAATGTTTAAACAGTTGATTATTTAACAATTAACTTATACAATTAGACTCCTATCACTAATAGTCAATTTAAATTTATAAAGTTACTATTCTATAATCCAGTATACTTTTAATAACAATAATACTTTACTAATAGAAAAAAACAAACAATATCCTAAATGGGTCAGCCAATGAAGTTCTTAAGAGGATATCTATATTAAATTCTTTAACTTATAATATATTAAACATTCAATTTTCTCTCTCTATATTCTTCTTTACACTCTTCACTATATGATTCTATCAATAAGTATTTGAATATTTTATCATATAATATAAACACAAAGGAGAGAGAAAAAAAGAGAAAAAAAAGAAAAAAAGAAAAGTATAAAAGAAAAAAGAGAAGAACTTAATCACAATATTTTTAAGTATATAAGTAAAAATATTATAATCACTGTTGTCCATTAATTTTAAGCAAAGGTGTTTTAAAGTTCTGACCAGATTGCTTAGATCTTACTGCAGTGTTGAAAGCTGTGAGTTTAAAGGGTTAACTTTTACTTCTCTCCTTCAAAATGTCCGGCTTTCTAATTTTGCACTGTCACAGTCACTTTCCTTTTCAGTCTTTTTATCTGCTTCTTTGTTTCTTCTGCTGCTGCAACAGTGTTATTCTTTTAGGAACTCACAAGTGTCAACCACCCCGTTTCAATCAATCCACTTTTGCCTCCCTGCTTCTCTTAACTCGTATACAGTCTGTTACTTTCTCTTTTTCTTTGATCTTTCCTTCACTATTGCTGGCGACCCCTTTGTCCTCTCCCTTTTCCGCTCTCCTCATCATTTTCTTTGTCCAGGTGCCGCTTTGAGCTTTCACTTTCACTGTCTCTTTCTGGGCTCATTTTGGCAGTTCCAAGCTCCTCCGCTCACACTGCTTCTTCACACTGTTCTCTCTCTTTGCTTCCTTTTCCTATCTTGTGGGTCATCTGGTCTCTGGATCGGCCATTAAGATCCGACTCTTTAGCTCCAGCTTTGAGGGCTCCTCCAAACGCACCGCTGGGGATTGCACCTTCCCTCTTCAGCTCCGAAGGTTCCCCTCTCTGTCACCGATCCCCCCAGGACCGATTTTGCCTCGGATGGCCACCAGAATGCTGAAACTCGGCAACAAGGGGCAGAGCGCTGTCTCCCCGTGCCGTTCAACCACACACCACCACCGGAAGTTTCCAACACCCTATTATCAATTACTTAATTTTTGAAGATCTCCAGAGTTTCAGAACAGGCTGGGCCATACAGCAGATGATTTTTTTTCAAAACAGTTGGGAAAGCTGGGGGTTTTTTCCCTTAGATCTCATGTTTTACACACTGTCATTTTTGCACACATATGGAATCACCTGTAAGAATGTGAACTTTATTGTGTCCCTGTAGGCCTCTTTTGTTCCAGCCTGCATAGTGCCACAAGCACTGTCTTTGTGCTGCAGGGATTCAAATGAGCTGTAGCCTGAAATCTTGTTTTGACAGGACTGCAGGTGGTAAGATAGCTGGCCAAGATGGTATTGGAAAAATCAAGCTCCTTGCAGCAGCGCTGTGGCCAGAAATGGCTGAGCCCTTCACAGTGAGCCAAGTCATTGCAGTCATTGGGTGCCTTGCTTGGGAGCCTCGTGTTGCCCGCTTATGCTCCCCTCTGGTGCCTTGGGTTCTTTGTCTCTGTGGCTGCACAATTGGCGAGATCTGGACAGAAGAAATGGAGAGCTTGATGCTCTAGTTTGTCCTGCTACACTCACTGTGGGAGAGATAAGGTGGACAGGGAAGTGCCCGCGGGCCATGGGAATTGCCCTGAGGGAGGGGACACTAATGGGCCTGCCTTTCACTGCCAGGAAGCACAGCCCGGGCTCTACCAACCCAAGGCACAAGAGGCAAGCATACGTGGGTGGCACAGAGATCCCAGGTGTGATGCTCTTCTCTGACCTGGCTCACTGCAAGGGACTTGGCTGTCCCTGGCTATGGTTCTGCTGTTAGGGGCTTGATTCTCCCTCTGCTACCTTGGCAGCTGCCTAACTGCCCAGGGTCATGCCTCTTCCAGCCAAAATTACTTTGGGGCTACAATCCCCAAAGTGACTCGAATCAATTACCCAGCAGTACACAGAGAACATCTGCAGCGCTGCCGAGGTGGAAACCAAAGGAGGCTTACAGGGATGTAATAGATCTTGCATTCTTAGTCACTGTTTGGAATAGGAAGGTGACAGGTTCTGGATAAAATTGCACCCTTGCAACCTCTCCTCACCTGTAGACCTCTCTGTGCCCCATGGTATACAGAGGAACTGAGAGGGATGAAATGCATGAGGAGCCATCTAGAGTGCCGCTGGCGGAAGACAGGAGATGAACTCGATCGAACACAGGTAAGAGCTGCTACTAAGGCCTACCTCATGGCAATTCGTGCAGCGAAGTGTAAATACTTCTCCACACTAATTGCATCTGCAGATAATCACCCAGCAATCCTCTTTAAGGTAAGCCGTCTCCTCCTGGGGAAGGAAGAGATTGAGATCTACCTGAAGGGGCGTGCTGAGGAATTTGCGGATTTTCTGGAAGACACAATCGCTTGACTTAATTCCCAGTTAGATGCCAGCATCGTTGCTGGTCCGTTGGAAGTTCCTGAGGCAGATTCTTGACCCTGTTGCTCCTGAGGAAGTGGACAGGATCCTAGGGAGTATGCACACAAGCATATGCCCTCTTCTGAAGAAGCCATCGCTGGACTCCACCTGGTTGGATAATTTCTGACCTGTCTCCAATCTTCCCTTTTTGGGGAAGGTTGTTGAGAAGGTGGTCGTGCAGTAGCTTCAGAGGTTTCTGGATGACATGGATTATCTCGACCCCTACCAGTCAGGATTCAGGCCGAGATTTGGGACAGAAACAGCATTGGTCGCACTTTTGGATGATCTCTGGCAGGAACGGGATGGGGTAGTGAATCCATCCTTGCTCTACTTGACCTCTCGGCAGTTTCAATACCATTGACCATGGAATTCTCCTGGGGCGGCTTCGGGGGATGGGAGTGGAGGCCTTCTGCTGTCCTGGTTCACTTCCTTCCTCTGTGGCCGCTCTCAGTCAGTGTTGATAGGAGGGGAGAGATCCAGCCCTCTCCCACTGCTTTATGGGGTTCCACAGGGCTCGGTACTCTCTCCACTCTTGTTCAACATTTATATGAAGCCCCTGGGTGAGATCATCCATCACTATGGACTGAGGTATCACCAATATGCTGATGCTACTCAACTGTATGTCTCGTCATGTGATGAGTTAAGTGTTGCTGTGTTCTCCCTCTTGCAGAGCCTGGAGGCTATTAGGGGATGGATGGGGAGTAACGGGTTGAAACTAAACCTTTGGAAGACTGAGTGGCTCTGGGTTTGGGGTTTGTTGGCTCAGGGAGAATTGCCGCCTTTGGTCTTGGATGGGGTGGCACTATCCCAAACAGACCCTGTGTGTAATCTAGGGGTTTTCCTGGACTCATGATTCCTGCTCAAAGAACAGGTGGTTGTGGCCAGGAGGGCCTTTGCTCTATTTTTATTTATTATTTATTTTGTTCTATTGTACTTTATTAATTTATTATTAGTTTTTATTGTTTTTTATTTTAAATATGGTTTTACATTCTGTAAGCCGCCTCGAGTCACCATGGGTGAATAGGCAGCAATATAAATTCAATAAATAAATAAATAAATAAATTCTTATAGACAATTCCATCCATGCAAAAACAAGTGTATATAAGAACACACACTTATGAAACAGCTTCGCTGGCATTTGAGAAAAAGGTGGCTGATTTTCTGCCGCATGGCCTAACCTGTTCTGGAGATCTTAAAAAGGTGAGTAAGATTCTGTGAGAGGTGGGAAGGAATGCATGGAACCCAATGGGCTAGGAAAGCAGGCCCAGAGCCTGTGGAGGTGTGACAGGCAGGGTGGGGGGAAATAGCCAGGGAGCATGTTGCAGTGTCTCTGTGATCAGTTGTAAGTGCGAACAACCCTTATGGTTCTGCAATATAATGTAAGTTTGGAACCTGAGTTGTAAGTAGTTTTGGCAGGGCTGCCGTAACTTTGAACCATCGCTAAGTGAACTGTCATAACTTGAGTTCTACCTGTATCTATGGAAGCGTCATGGAAATGTTGAGCTGACTTCTTATTTTTTTGATGATGGGGCAAGTGGATTCATGAACAGGAGGAATAAACCATTGTTTTAGGTTTATAATTTTGTTAATACAGCTACACTATTGCAGTCTATAATTAAATATTTAAAGCTTTCCTTTATCTATCGTGACTACTCAAGGAGCTGGTATTCATCTCCGATTCTCAGCTGCGGGAGTCTGTGCTGTTGACAGACATTTCTATCATGTGGCCAGCATAAAAATACAGAACACAGTAACTTTTCCCACTTTATCTACTTGTATTTGCTTGCTTTTGAACTGCTAGGTTAGCAGGAGCTTGGGCAAGTAATGGAAGTTCATCCCATCACGCAGTGTTCAGGTCTCAAACCCAAGCTGTCATCTTTCCAGCTAATAAGCTCAGCATCTTAATCACTGAGCCAAGGCACTGCCTCACAATCTATAATACTTATTATTAAATTTTCAAAGAAAAGGGAACTTAGTGAACTGATTTAGGGTCCAGGATTTCATGATCTTTGTAATGGTGACAATGGGTCTACTCTATTACAACTATGGACTTTGTTCAAATGTATCTGAGATGGCAGCACTAAATTTCATAGTGCCAATTAAGTCATGTTTCCATGTATCAGCTAGTTATTATGTCTCTGAAAAGTGGACAAATATTGGAGAGTTTTGGCTTACCATGTTGAAAAATATTTATGTTGTATGAGAACATATTGTATCAATGTTCTCAAGCCTTACCCTACCCAAATTATGGAAATCCTGGCTTTGGTATATTTCCAAGTTCACAATTATTATAATATGTCAGTTGTTTTTAGCCTTACTCTCTGTAGCATTGCATGGTTTTAAGAAAATACTACTGTTGCTGCACATTTAAAAATTTGCCTCCCTATTAACAATGTTGAATTTTCTGTTGTCTGTCTGTATCTTTTCCCTTAGCTCTCATAACCACAGGAAGAGGTATAAAACCTGGAACATTATATATATCAAGCAGGTTCTGTACCATTGAATTGCATTCATTTTTCTTTGCAAGCAAAATGTCAGAGTTTTTTTAATAACCCCAAATTTGTCCATAAAGAATTGGGTTTTTAGAAATGATATTCATTGATTTTTGTACTTTTGGTACATCCCTGCAGAGCATTTGTTTACTTATTTGTTTTTGTTGCTTGTTTGAGGACTTGGTTTTGTCTCTGAGCAATTAATATTGCACTTGTAACTGAAAAGAGAAATATCGCCAAATAATGTGGTATATGCCACTAGACTGTTCTAAAAATTATGTAGCAGGGTATGTTTTCATGATAGTGGCAGAAAGTAAACATACCAGTAATTATTTGCAAAGAAATAAAATAAGATAATGAGGGAATTTGCTATAAATCAGCTACCATGAAAATAATTATTAGTGCTTTACTATATTCTAAATCATTGGGCTTCTCTTTTCATTAATTTGGTTAATATTTGGATAATATATTTTACTAAGAACTATCTAAGTATATTCTTTATAGTGATGTATATGGAATATTTATATGGAATGTAAGTTGTTGAACATTGCCCTTAGGTTACTTTTGCAGTAGAAATTGCTTATTTTTATTACAATTATCTCATATCTTTCCTGGAAATTGTTTATTTGAGAGATGAAGAATAGTTTCTTTAGTAATTTAAAAGAGCTTTCAGCTTAAATAAGACTGACTGTACATTTTAAAAATACTGTATCAACTATCAGCCAAATTTGTTTTTGAATTACACCTTTAACTTCTCAAAAGCTGAAAGTGATACACAATAGATAGAATACCATAAAAAAGAATGACATGTATATTTTGCACGGAGAATAGGTAATTCAGTCAGCCTTGATCAAAATTTGGTTAAATAGTATAATTTTTCAACAATCATCTAAAAGCACGTAAAAAGGCAATCAAACTAAATTCTAATAATTCTGACAAGGGAATTCCTCAATCAGGTCACAGAGACTTGTTTCAAGTCTCCAACCTCACTTTTCTAAGAAATTGAATAATAACAAAATGTTTCTTGCATAGCTTGCAAAAATCAGTATACATCATGAAGCAGTGTTTTTTTCCAGTAGCCATAATAATATTCCTGTTTTAATTTTTGGTAAGTGAAATATAGATATATAGTGTATTTGTCAAATTCTGATTCTTTATTGTCACTTATGGTATGCTGTTTTAAAATGGCTTCTCTATTCCTTATTCGCTTGCTCACCTAGAAAAGGGATGAGGTGTAACATACCAATTATTTGAGTCTATCTCAGATAAAACAACATAGTTTAAAATAGAACACATAGAATCCAGTTGTATGGAATATTCATGTACTGATACATAAATTAACACAAGTTTACAATAATACTAAACTACAACATGATTAAATTATTTTTAGTTTTTCAGAAGTATAAATCCAGTAATAGTATTATGTATAATCTGGCAACAATAAATTGTTCAGCAAACTATCATACATTGGTATATATATTTGTACATAACTAGTTTAGTTGTATATAAAGCAAGCAATTTAGCAATATAAACTCCTGAACAAATCTTATATGGTCCAAAGGAAAAGAGTAAATTCTCCCTTGAGACAAGCTCAATGACAGGTGAGTGCATAGCATGGACTTTCGCCTTTCTTGTCAATAATATGGAAGTGGTTTGTCTTTTTCTTTTTCCAGGATGCTTTTCCATCCTTCAGCAATAGTCCTAAGGTTTTCTGAAGTTTTATTATCCAAAGCTAATCAGTAGGGATTAGCCAAAGATTCCCTCCCGATCTCAAATATATATGCCTAAAAATTCTGCATAATGCCAGTTTCCATTGTCCACTTGATTAATAACTCTAATTGAAAACAAACCTGAAGATTGTTTTCGAATAAATGTGTGCATGTGATATACTTATATATTTTTACATAACTGCCTAGAAATTGCACTCCAGAAAACAATAGGTAAAGTGAAGAATCCAGTGGCAATTGAATTAGTAGCGGTTGGTTAAAATGACTTCTCAAAAAATTAGGCACCCCATTTATATACTTAATTCATCCCCTTTCTGCATTTGCTGCACAAATAACTCTCAGACCTCATTTTCTTGGAAATACAAAACCACATATACACACACCCTTCTAGTAGATATAACAAAAGAAAAGAATGAGCAGGGTAGCAAGAGAAGAGGTAAGTGCTGGAAAAGAAGAAAGGAAGGGAACAGAAATGGAGGAACAAAAGTGAAGGTGAGTAGAAAGAATAATTAGAGGAGAAAGGGAGAAAGGAAAGTATTTGCCTTCCATATGTAAACGAGAAGTGTTTGTAGTGAGCCGGGTGATGGGCAGAAGCTGTTGCCGTTTCTTTTGCCTTCTTTCAAAGAAGAACTCCAGAAAAATGAAGTCCATTTGGATTAAAAGAAACTCAATATATGGATTCCATCTGCATTCTTCTGATTTACTGACAATGAAGCAAAATCAGCTTCTTTCATTAGGTATACTGTGCATCGAGCCAGAATATAGGAATAGTTGCTGCTATAGTATTTCTTTTGCAAGAAGTCTTCCTGCTTATAAAATCATGAGCTCTCTCCTTTATAAGTATGGAGCTGTTCAGCCCTAGCTGTAATGATTAGGTAGAAAAAGAGTGGCAGGCAAAGTGGTTCTTTAATCATTCCTCATTGGGGTTGTGAGAAGAAAACAAGTCTGAACTTGTTTGAAAGAGAATGGTAACCAACAGGTAGTTGTTACCTTCTTCACTGAATAGCCAACAAACCCCGTACCTTTTCTATTACAATATGTTACATCTCGTCTTGCTGCCTAATTACTTGGAATAGTCTATTGAAGCATAAAATCCCCCCCTCCCACCCCCAAGATTTAAGATGCTCTCGATATGAACTTCACATACATACTCAAATAGGGATTGCCGCAAGCCCTAATAATACCATCAAAAAGTTCTTTCAGTGCCCTAGCTTGCAATTTATCTGATCCTGGGGTTTTAATTAATTCAAAGTAAATAGGCATTTCATAAGCAGGTTTCTATTAATCCGAAAATTTAATCCTGCCATTTAATCTTGCTCCTCACGATTTCCTGCAGGACGTGCATTGTATTCTTAGGCAATATGCTTGACCATATTCTACCAGATAAAGGATTTTCAACATCTAAATAACTAGTCATTTGTATTAAATAGGATATCCTTTAGGAATGTTGAATTTCTATGATCTAAAATATACTTGTGAAAATTAATTCTCATATAGCCAAAAATAAACATCCTGGAACAATATTGAATCATTAGTTGGACAAAAAAACAGGTGAAAATTATATCTCCGTCTCACACACCCCAAATTATTTCTTATGTAGAGTGAGCAGGAGAAAATGATGTAATAAATTTTAACATTGTAATATTTAATAGCTTTTAAATTTTATAACTTAATACTTACTGAAGTACTAAAGTTCTAATCTAGCTATCAGAAGTTCCTTAATTCTTGTTTACTTGCCTCATTGTTTCAAGTCTAGTCTGATACAAAAAATGTGACAGCACTTATATTAAATTAAACCTGAATAATTTCCTCAGCTGTTTTTATAGCTAGAGGAAATCAGATAGAAGTTTAATGAGAACTTACCTTGTTAAAGATTTTCTTGTTTTCTTAATAAGCCAAAAGAACATGCACAATTTGTCCCAAAATATACTTTTTTCACAAACAATGCTCATGGGTAAAAAATGGAACAAATAAATTCCCATTGTGTTGATGAAATACTATCATTACTTTAAAAAATAGAAATTTAGTAATAAAAAGTGATATTCTATAAGATGTAGATATAAGATGAGTCCAATTTCAATTAGTTGTGAGCTTCTAGAGTTGCTTAGGATGGGCAGCCATATAAATCTTTTAAATGAATATATTTCTTTTTAAGAATAACAGAGTTGGAAGGGCTGTTCATTTGTTATTTATGCTTAAAAGCTAAGATATTAAATTATAATATTTTTAAAAATATGGTCATGGATCTTGTACTCCAAATCACATAATCTCTGAAGACTTTGTTCAGCTTCGTATGCTATGATCAGCAAACAGTTGTGTTGTTCTTTCAAGTCAATCTTAGTTTTGGGGATGTGTTCTGGATAGACATTCAAAAAGTATATTATCCCAATTATTTGATAGAATTTGCCTGATAGAATTTTTCCATAATCTGATTTATTACGATAGCGTAATTAAAAATTCAGCATGTCTCAATCCATTCACAGTCTTTTCCTACAGATAAGGTATAGAGACTTAACTTGGATATTCACATCAATTTTAGGAGATTGAACAAACTACAGATTATATGACACAGAGTAGGACATTTTAGAGACTATCATTTTCCAGATTTCCTGAAGCATGAGTAAATATTGGAATGATTTTATATGTTTTATATTAAATATATGGTGGACACTGGAGAATTTACATGTACAGTCAATGAAAAGGTACATTTCATACTTTGTGAATTTAAATTACCTTCTTGCCTTTTGGGTAATTCCTGATCTGCGTTCAAAAACATGTGAAAGAATGAAGTTATCTTTTTTCTTTAAATTTCCAGAAGCCCTATTAGGCTTAGGCCTGCTGTCCATTTCAACTAAGGACAAGAGGAATGAAATGCCTTTCATTTTTGTATTTGAGCAGAAAATATATGTTCATGGGGAAAAAATGGGAATCAATGTAGAATTCTTTGTTCAGTCAAAAATGACTGTTTGGCCAGAACTTTGAAGCACAAAAACATCTTAAAAGCAGATGCAACAACAAAGTTTATCTCCTTTATCCCCATCTTGTGGTGAGAAGAAGTAAATTTCCCACCAAGCATGCATTTTGTTTAACCTTTAATTTCTGAAAACTGGATTTTATTTTATTCTGTTATATTTTGTCCCAGTTGTAGATCAGCACATGCCATTCCTATATCTTACTTCAATGAACTGTCTGCATTTTAGTCTCTATATCACACCTGTCATTGTCTAGTTACTTTTTTTCTAAAGGGAACTGTTTATGTTAAAAGATATGGGAAAATTTAGACTGCGGCTATATTATGCTGGAGTTTGACATAGGTTAATGTAGCAATAAGGGTGCTGATGGATGAAAGCTGAATAATTTTTTTTTGCATGTTACATAGTTCATCCTTTTTCCAAGTCTAGTGCTCTAATGCTTAATGTTGAGAATTTTTTTATACAGAGGCAAGAAACAAAACTGAAATATATATATATATTTTTTCCCAGAGATAATTTTCTTTTGAAAAAAGAAGACTGGATAGCTAAAGAGTCTATATTTGCCATGTAACTTAAATTTGCTTCCTGACAAAGCCTTCTTTTTATTATAGGTGATAGGCAGTGGTGGGATTCAAATAATTTAACAACCAATTCTCTGTTCTAATGACTGGGTGGGTGAGTGTGGCCATGGTGGGCATGGCCAGGGGGTGTGACAGGCAGCACTCGGCCTCCTGCACCCCTGGGAGCAAAAACAGGCCATGGGAGGGGGGGCGCTGCGCCCGCACTCTATTTTGGGCCTAGTAGGCCTCCCTGCAGCCTCCTCGAAGCAAAAATGGGCAGCAGGGGGCCACACTGCACCCCCACACCTCATTTTGGACCTAGTAAGCCTCCCTGCACTTATCTGGGAGCCAAAACAGGGCACGTGGGGACTCCTGGAAGGGGCGGGGCCAGCCAGAGGTGGTATTTGCTGAACCAGTCAAAATTTCTGCTACCGGTCCACCAGAACCAGTCCGAACCGGCTGAATACCAGCTCTGGTGATAGGATGTGAGGAAACAGTTTGCAATATGATGTATTTGAGAACAATTACCCCAGCAGGTCTGTTTAGCCTACTAAAAAGGAAGATATGAAGGGAATGTATATACTGTAAATCCTTTGGATACACAGAAAAGCAAATGAAGTAGGAACATTTCCAAGACAAGCTGTAGTGAATTTTCAGCTGACTGAATTTTCAGCTTAAAATGAAATGAGATTCTTGGAATCATATATCACCCAATATTTTATATCATACTTGCCACCTTGTGGTAGAGCATTGAAGTGCCAAACCCTTTATATTTTTAAGATATAGCTGGGTATAATTTGTGAGAGATTTTTTGAAAACAGGTGCAATTCTCAGAAAAATCTTTAGTTTACTTTGATAAAGCTAAAGTAAGATCCTGGCCAAAGGGAGTCAAGAAAACCAGTTCATAGTAGAGTAGTGCTGTTAGGACCAGACTTACACTCTCTTCTTTTGTCACAGAAGGCTATGAAAAAATGCCAGTGCTTCCTAGTAATCTTGTAACATTTTGTTTATGTACAAAAGAACCGACTCAGTTTTTCTTCATTGTGTTGTTTGAATATACAAAAGATTTGTATGTATCAATTTTAATTGATTCTGGAATCCTGTGGATGGTGGGATGGTGTATAGTTGCTATTACTACAGATTTAGATATTGTGTGTTTTGTTATATACTGCTATCATTTGTTGTGGTTTTAACCATTTAGTCATGTCCAATACTTGGCAACTACATAGGTAAGTCCATGCCATCCTGTCAAGTACAGCTTCTTTCAATTATTGATATTCAACTTTGTATCAGATTTGATGTTATCAAGCGTTTTCTTTGTTTGCCCCTTCTTGCTCCACTAACCATTCCTAGCATCATTGCCTTCTGCAATGAATTTGAAACTGCTATCATTACCTAACTGAATATTTAAGACATTAAAGTTTTTATCTTGCATAAAAAATGATCTACAGTCCATCTTCTCTTACAACTATTGCAGCAGTCTCACAGTCATGTAATCAGAATTCTGGTGCTTGGCAGCAGGCATGTAGTTATGAATGTTTCAGTATCCCAAGGTCCTATAATTGCCATTTGAAACCTTCCTAGCGGTCTTCCAACCAGCAAAGTCAATGGAGAAAGCTGAATTTGTTTAACAACCATATGGTTTACTTAATAACTGCAAAGTTTCACTCAACAACTGTGGCAAAAAAGGTTGTAAAATCAGATGGGACTCTTAAAAACTGCCTTGCTGTTACTAATGGTAATTGCTGTCCCAATTGTCATAAGTTGAGGACTGCCTGAAATTGCAAGTCGCTTGGTGTTTCAGAGACACAACTTTAGATATCCTGTATTTTAAAGCCAACCTAGGATTTTTTCCCCTCCTTGTCACTTCAGCTCCAGTGAGATAACTGAATTTTATGTCCTTAAATCATGTCTTGAAATGAGACAATCTGCAACCTATTCAGTCTTCACATATTGTTTGAATGGTGAACTCACTTTTATCTGATGGTGTAGTATATTGCTATCACAATACAATTCCCTTCTAGTAAGATTTTATTCTGTCTCGTATCTTCTTAAAACATTCCACACTGTGTCAATAAGTTTTTTCAAATTTTGAATGGGTATGTTAAGATAAATGTATTCAATTTTCTACAGAGGTCTTACAAAGAAAGATTCATCATTTAGTACACAATTATTAGCAGAGAATAAAACTTTATGCTATATCAGTCTTTTGCTGGCCTCATAATTACTTCTTTCTACTTTACCATATTTAGATTGATCTTGTTTTACTATATGTTCCTATTCAAATTAGAATAATTCTTTAATCAGCTCTGTTATGCATGCCATAGTGGGCCAGGCTAGGAAAGCCATTCCTGGCACATTGATGATGTGTATATTTTATTTGTTGCTATAATTTAAAAGTAAAATAAGAAATATTGATTTCTACTTGACTGGAGGCCTGATTTAGTTTGAATATCAGTCTGATCTTAATAAGGTGAGAATTAATTGAGTTGGAGGTATTAGATATTCAGTGATGTTAACTGAACCATGATCAATCTACAGAGAAGCTGCCTTTTGTACTGTGTCAGAAATAACAAATAGCTTATGCACTAAAATGTGGAACAGTCTTTTCATGTTCACTGTACTTTCAATTTGCATCATTACATATATCCATAAATGTATTATTTGTAAATATATAATATTCAAAATAATCTAATAATTACTATGTATTAAAACATGTTTTTAAAAATGAGTATGTTTATTGGTGTTTTTTTTTAAATAATTCAACATCTTTTGGATGTCTTCCCAATCAGATGATCGTATCGTACAATACCTAAATATTTTTCAGTGCCTGTGATTCTATTGAATGGTAGCTTAAAAAATACTTTCAAGAGTGTGTGTGTATGCGTTTGTATGTGACAGGAAAAAGAGAGATATACTTGTAGTTAAGCAGCTGGGCTGGAAATAGATCTAGTTTCTAGTATTCTTAAACACAGAAACTGGCTAGGTGGCTTTGGTCAGCCCTAGCTTTTCAGCCCTAGAATGGGAAGTCAAGAGGTATCAATCTGCCAAACCATATTTGATCAGTGTGGTATATTACAATCCATAACCTTCAGGGATGAGACTTTCGTCCTGCAATGGATTGATTCAGGCTGGTAACAATATTATTTACACACACACACACACACACANACACACACACACACACACACACATCACAGTGGGAGAATATAACTTTAAGCTTGTTCTGGTTCGTGGTAGATGTTTTCCTATTTTAAGAGTGTGATAGCAATATCATAAGTGTTGAAGAAAATATAAATGGTGAGATAACACCTCCATAGGACCAGTTCTTAAGTAGTAAAATTGTAAACCCTTTATATAAACTGCAGAGCACCTTCTAAGATTATTATCAGTGATGCTTTGATTATAGGTAATAGTTGGATTTTATTGAATGTGTAAGAAAAGTACACACACAAACACACACACAAATTGATATTCTGGAGTGTCACATGTTCAACATTTCAGTTTTAATATACAGGTTATTTTGATCTTTGACAGCTTGAAATGTAGAAATAGATATTAGAAAATTAATCCATTCATGGTAATAATTTTGACTGAATTGATTGTTGAATGATAAATTGTAAGACATAGTTAAAACTATAATGTCTGTTTGTGCCATGCCATAGGCTGATTAATTCTCAGAATGCTCATATTTATAAATTGCACACAGGAAAACCAGTATATTTGGCTTCAGTTTTAAAAAATTTTTTATGCCATCTTAAAAACATAAAGAGGATAGACAATATCTCAACATCAGAGAACTTACCTTTGGGGGAGGGAAAGTGACCTTGATTTGCAGAGGGTGAGGGTAGTGACATGATGTTGGCAAATTAAAGGAATTTGGTTTGGTAAAGTTGTGGTTTTATGTTTCTGTGTTTTTCTTTTCTTAAAGCCTACTTGATGGCTTTCACATATATACTATTTTTTCTGCCTTCTAGTTTTTTTCAATTTAACATATACCCAAGATAGATACCCATCTGCATTTGAGTACTCGCATATCTGTTTGAACATCAAGAAACAGTGTGCCAGTCATGTCTTATTTGTGATCTAAAGTTTGAAAATAACTGTCATCCAATCAGTTTTTGTCTGGCCAGTAAATAAATATAAAGCATTGTCAGCCAACTAGTATTCATATAGTTTCAATGTAGTCAGTAGCTCCATTCAGCTAACTTCTGATTCTAGATAGAATCTGTTTCCCTTATAAAATAATGTACTAGCATTTTCCCTTTCCCATGCCATATGATACCGATTATTGCAGAGATGATGAGATAATAGCAAATTATTCTGAAATAGTTTCTCTGCTAAATACTATATAAATGCCTTATACTAAGCAATTTAAGGTTAATATTAGAGTCCCTTTTTTACAATAGCTTCTTACCACATAAGCTTATTTTAATATAAGGCATAAATTGGATAAATCATTGTATGAAGAAACAGTGATGTGTGCTGGATCTTATAGAAACATCCAGGGGTGGGATTCAAATTTCTTAACCGGTTCTGTGGGTGTGGCCTAATTTGTGGGTGTGGCTTGGAGGGCATGTGACTGGGTAGGCATGGCTTGCTGACTGGGCATGGCTTGGTGGTCATGTAACTGGGTGGGCATGGCTTG
>AZIM01005981.1:4820-31303 GCA_000516915.1 Ophiophagus hannah | reverse complement strand
TCACCAGCTGCCAGCAGTTTGGCAGTTCAGGTCTCACTGGCTCAAGGTTGACTCAGCCTTCCATCCTTCTGAAGTTGGTAAAATGCGGACCCAGATTGTTGAGGGCAATATGTTGACTCTGTAAACCACTTAGAGAGTGCTGTAAAGCACTGTGAAGCGGTATAAGTGCTATTGCTGTGAATTATAGAGATTAAAGCAGCCATATCTGTTAAAACCACATGGTTGGGGGAAGTGATTATGTTTGCGTACCTATAAGGAAAGTCTCTGAGCTTGGCTGATTATATTTTACTGCTTTGTCCTGTCGGTGTTGATGGGAGTGTTCTTGTCTTCTGTTTTACCTCACAACAACAACCCCACAAGATAATTTGAGCTACAAGACTGTATTTACTTTGTGGTACCCTGTGAGTCTCCATGGCTGAGGGTAGATTAAAACCTGGTTATTCTGATCTAATTTTAGCATTGCTGAATTCTGTCCCATTAGTTTCACCAACCATTAGGAAGGCAGATCTAGTAATATGAGATATTATTATGATTATGTAAAAGAATAAAGGGGGTTATCCCTTAAAATGTTTGCAGTACGTAGTTCTACTGCTCTTAGCCTTGGTTTTGTGAAATAAGCACCAGTATTAAGGAACTTAAATTAATTAATCTAGCCAATTAAATATACTATCCATAATTGTAAAGTTATTCATTTTTTTAGTATGAATACAGTTCTCATAGGAGATTGGATGTGCAATTTCCTCTTTAAAAAATTTAAGACTAAAAGAAGAATGTAACTTGATGTGTGATGAAACACTTTTTGCACACATCAGCATAATAGGAGTGCTGATGTGTCTACTATATGAGAGCCATTCATTTTCAGGATTTCCGTCAGAGTATTTATATGCGTGACAGAATATATGTTGCATTTACTGCACAGTGTGACGTTTCACTGGCTTTCTGACTGCAGAACAAATAGACTGCATGATTCTGGGCATCAGAAACACCAATACAGAATACTATGCAAAGGCTAACAGTGTTATCACACAGGGTGTGATTTGTTGAAAGCAGTATGAAAGAGAGAAAGTTTTCACTCTTGAATTTGTTAGAAAGGAGTACGATTTCATAAATAGTTTGATAATATTGAAAAGAAAGTCAAGTATGAACTGTGTTAATTTGTTACATAGTGTGATAAGAAAATCCTAATTACAACCCTGTTGCTAAACAAGCGAGAAAGACCTTACAAAAGCTTGAGGCAGCAGGCCAGGAGGGGCTAACATTGCAGATCAGATTGCATCATTAAATGAGGAAATGAAATACTTCCCCTACTAGCAGTTATTTTCTGGGCCTGTGCAAATGAATTCCACTATGACTCAAATTGGAAATTGAACAGAATATAATTTAGTCTGGATTCATGATTTGGGCACTTTGAGATTTTTTTTAAAATTATGATAAGCAATTATAGGAAAGCGTTAAAATACCTGCAGCTGTTTGTGGTTATTGTTGTTGGGAAAATGTGGTGAAATACCAATATGATTGATATTTTAAAAGACTTTAATCCCACTAAATTTCAACAACCTTTGGAAATTTCTAATTTATTACAAATAAAATGTTACAATATTCGCCTGATACCAGAGAGCTGAAAATATTTCAGATCTGTTCAGTAAGGAATGGAAGGGGTGAGTAGATAAGTAGGTCATTATCCTTTCCTCCAAGATGGCTAAGATAAGGTGCTTAATTCAACAAATTTGAAAACATTGTAAGGATTAAATACTGTGTCTAAGTTGCTAATATGCTATCAGTAGTTCTTGTAAAGAATTTATTTGCTGTTGTGCTTTTCAGTGGAAGATAGCACAAGAAAACTCTAAAGTTTACTTATATTTGGTTTGTGATTTGTATTTTTCCATAGTACTTCTGTTTTTACATTAAATCTTTTATTGATAAAAGAAATGTTGGTTCATTTAATGAAATAAAACATGCATAGGCAGATTTATATTCTTGGATAAATAATATTTTAATTGACTAGGAAACAAGTAGGTCTGTGGGAAATTCCATAATTTCATTACTGAAATTAATATTTTTATTATTAATATTAATATTTGTATTGTTTAAGTATCCTTTTAGTAGAGCTTGGTCAATGAAATTAACTGATGCAAAAAGATACTTGAAATACTTTTGTTTTAATGCTTCTGTGTGCTTGTGCATGCTTCACTAAGAAGTTGTTGTAAACATTTATGCTATAATACAGATCTTACAGGGCAAAGATCCTTGTTTGAAAAACAGATGTATAAAACTGCTTTTATATTAGAAGTTTAATCTTCCTTCTTCTAATCCAGGAATGTCAAACTTAATTTCATAGAGGGTGGCCAGTTGCATATAAGACTGACGACTCACAGCGGCCAGGTGGGCATGGCTGTGTGGGCCTGGTCAGCTTGATGTCGCTCATTGGGCATGGCTGACTCAGGATGACTAGGTCAGGACGGGACAAGTTGTACTGGCTAACTCGATGTGAGGACAATTTGGTGCAACACAAGTTCCTCATCTCCCCAAACTGCTGGCAGCCAAGCACATGCGCGTGCACAAACACACATACACAGCATTCCAAGTTTGGGGACTTTTATCCACAGAGGAAGGAGAGGGCCTTCTCCCCAAGCTCAGGCATGATTGGCAGTTTGCAAGCTCAGATGTGGATAAAAGTCTCCAAGCTTAGAATGGTGTGTTTGTGTGTGCACATGTACGCTTGTGCACAGCATGACAAAGGAGACATTCTTCTCACATTCCCAAACATCGTTGGTGTTTCCCTGTCCAGTACCTCCTCCCAGCAAAGCAGGAGGTGGATGACAGTGTTGCTGCGTGTGGAAGTGCAGACGAGAAAGTCTGTAGGGAGCAGTTTCCTCTGAGCCCAACTTTCCTTTGATAGAACTCTGGAGAGCTAGAGAGGGCAGGAGAGTAGTGCTCCTGGTCTTGCATGAGGGAGACTGACTTTCTCGAAATGGAATCCCCGTTTCCAATTGTGTGTGGTAANNNTCCAATTGTGTGTGGTAAGGATGTTGGCTGTTAAGGGCAGCCTTCCCACACACAGCTCCCTACCACTCCCTCCTACTTTCCAGAAGTTGAAGGCAGAAGTTGGACTTGGAGGAAACTACTTCCTACAAACTTTCTCCTCTGTTTCCACACACAGCAGCATGGTCCTCTGCCTCCTGTTGGGGCCTAGGCAAGGCTGGAAATGGGGATCCAGCCCCTCATCCCCGAGGAGGTGCCGGAACACGCTTATCACCTCAAGGCTGCTACTGCTGTGCTTGCTCTCCTTGACCAGGTTGCTCATGGTAGGTGTGGGAGGGCAAAGTGCATGGGTCAGAGGGAGGACCACTCCCTCTCCATGCAAGGAAACCCGGCTTTGTAAGCAAAGCATCCTTAGCAATAGGATGGGAGACCGCCAGGAGAGGCCAGGAGGAGGGGGCAAAGGGATGGCAAAAGGGCAGCAGGGCTGCTGATGGCCAAGTGCTAAGACAGGACTTCCCTCAGACCCTCCCTCTTATTTCAATCTCCCTCCCTCCCCTCCCTCCCTTGCTTCCTCTCTCCCCCTCCTCCCTTCCTGCCTCCCTCCTTCTCATTCCCTTCTTACTTTTTTTTTCTTCCTTCCTTCCTCCTCCCCCTCCCCCTTCCTTCCCTGCTTTCCCCCTTCTCACTTCCATCTCCTTCCTTCTTTCCTCCCTCCCTCCCCCTCCATTCTTCCCTGCCTCCCTCCCTCTCATTCTTGTCTCCATCCTTCTTCCCTTCCTCCCTCCCTTCATACCCAGGAAGGGAAGAGGAGAGGGAAAGAAAGGATGGCAGCACTGCCAGTGGCTGTGGATTTCCCACGTGGGGCAGAGTCTTTAATTGATAAAAGCAAGAATCAGCTCCCACTCTAAGCCAGCACAAACCATAGATAAATTCATAGATAACGCTAAACCATAAATACCAACTTTGTGCTTTCTATTTAGTAAAAGAAAATACGTTTATGACCAGTGTGAAATATGAACTGAGCCTATATTATTTTCAGGTTCAGGTATAATATGCCTACCATCAGTAGTGGAAGGAGCAGATTGCAGAAAGTTGGATTGGATAGAGTTTTTTAATCAGATTGAATCTGCTATGTGAACCATTGAATTGTATATTTCCTACTGTTTATATGACCTGCCAGAGGGGAAACTGCAGATTTCAGATACTGGTGAGTGATAGGATAAAGGAAGTCCATGTTTGCTACTAGATTGTAGATGAAGGATGCTAATAGTGCCAATATTAGAGGTTTTTTTACCCCAATAGTTTCTTTAACTGTAACCACTAAAGTACCATAAAAACAGGGTTTACAGTTGTTTCATAGCTATGATTCACTCCTCTTTTCTTTCTTTCCTTCCATGTAAGTAACTTTAGTACTTAGTGCCAGAAAAGGATACAACTATGTATCATGACATCATGTCAATGGGCAGGGGTAATTCTGATAAAAAAGGATTGCATTGGTGGAGGAATCTGAACTCTGGCTTAGTTAAAAAAAAAACTAGCATACCTAGTTTTTAAAACTAGCATACCTAGTTTTTTACTGGCAGAAATTGGCAGAAACTTCCAATGACACCTTGTTTGCCTCTAATCTCAGCATTAAAGAGATTCAATACAAACATGAAATCTTACTATATTACTTTTTAAAAATGAGTAACATTTTTAGTTAAACTTTTCAGAAACCAAAATGGCCAAATCTGAATGAATATTTTTTTCTAATAATTTTTATTGATAAATTTTATTTATCAATAAATACATTCAAAGAAAGAAAAAAAGAATTCATTTATTTATTTATTAGAATTCTATGCCATACATCTTGTAAAGGCGATTCTAGGCAGTTTACAGTCGTTTACAAAATGTGCTATACAGTCATATAAAATAAACAGGATGAATGTGAAAAAGAGAAAAAATGGAAAAAGTAAAACAAAAGCAAAAAGACAGAAAGCACGAAAAATTATATATAAAGAAATTGCTTCCAATATCAGCAGATATGCATATAACTCTAGTCAAACCACTTTCATAATTACATCATAACTCTATTCTTTTTATAACTTATTTTCTAATCATTAAAACTGTAAATCACAAAATCCTTATCTTTCTCACACAAAAGGCCCATACAGGGTTTCCAGTCAGTGATAAATGCCAGTAATGATCTTTCTCTAATCAAAGAAGTCAATTTGTCCATATCGCAAATTCTGTCAATTTCACCAAGCATTCACCAAGCAATCAGTAATACCAAATATTTCCAACTTAGTGCATATAGTAATCTCATCACAGTAATCATAAATAATCTTATAAGACTCTTTTCTGTTTACCCATCAATCCTAAAAGAAATGTTCTGGCTTCAATTAATTATTTATTTAAAACTATCTATCAATACATATAACTGAATCCATTTTAAAAGCTTTTTTACAGTGCACCAAGACATGATGGACATTGTTCATATTTTGAGCATACATTTGCAATGCCTTTATACCTTCTGGATAATTTCTCTTGATGTCATATACCAATGATGCACCATTTTATAAAAATTCATTTTAATAGAACAATGTAAATTTCAATCTGTTAATAACATTTCCATTGATTCACCTGTATAGTATAACAAAAATTCTTAGCCCATGTTATCATACATTCTTTAATGTATGATATTACATTATTATAATGTAATAATAAGTAGGAGGAACTTCTACTGTGAATGAATAACTTATGCACCAATCACAAAAATAAGGATCATTCTTATGAGGATATATTAACTTGTTCCTTTGCTGAAGCATAACCACTTTGCATCTATTTGTTTTTTTCAGACTTTACCAAATGTTGCAAAGACACAGGTTTTCTTATGGTGATAAAATGCCAAAAGGAAAACAAACTCCTGAAAGAATGTCTCACTGGCTAGTAAGTATAAAGGCACTGAATGGGAAGTCTCCACCCTTCAAAGCATCCATTGCTGGGCTGTTGTTTTTTAAAATGGCATGATACAGATCTTGCTTTAATTCTTCGATATTAACGTTGTATTGGCTGGCTGACAAATCTAAGAAGGCTTTAAGTTGGGAAAATCTATAATATCAGAACACAAGATAACTAGCACTGTTTCTTATTTATTTATTCCTTATCAGTTCATTTCCCCCCATTTGTTCTTTTGTTGCCATCAGTGTAGCAGATTCTTCCTAAAAGAATACAACTCTTCATGATGGATATTTTGAGGAGGAATATCTGTATCGCAGCCATTGTCCAGTCAAGTTAAACTCCAACTCTCAGCATCTCTAGCTAATTGGCCTATGGTGGTCTATGATAATGGGAGTTGTCTGCCTAACACATTAGGGAGACAAAGTGTTGTGGCAGCTTCATTATCCTAAGACCAAAATCACTTATGTATTGCATATATTTGAAAGCTGTAGAATTGTTAGATTTATTCAGAAAGTTCATGATATATGAAAGATACTTATGTGTGGTGTCTCTATTTTTAAAATGATTTGACTTGACTGAGCATTAAGGGAATGTTAAACAAAATCAAACAGATAACTTTAAAAAAATCCTGTGTTGTAAGGAAAATGATTTTTTTTTACAAAGATAAGATTTTGCCTTGGGGGGAAAAAGGCAAGTATTGGACAGGGATTCTTCCATTTAAAAAAAACACACCAAAGTTAAGAAACTGTTTAAAAGTTTTTTAAAATTGCATTAAGATGGTCAATATGGAAGTTCAGTTTTGTGAAGGGATCTGAAATGTTCTGTACTACTATGGAGGATTAAGTCAGGTATTAACAACAAAAAAGGAAAAGGTGGACCTAAGAAAAAATGTAAATTTAATTAAATGTATCAGGTTCTGTAATTTGAAACTTACACTGTTTACTGGAAAATGGTTACAGGCTAGTATATTGTTAAATAATTGAGAATTCCATCTTGGATAGAATACAGATGCTTAATTGTGGTAATTAGGACCAACAACTAAGGGTTAACTGTTACGAATGTAAAGCACATCATCATGTGACTGCAAAAACTTATAACAGCAGTTGTGGCCTTCCAATTGCAATCCTTACATGACTTTGCAAACTCCTGCCAGCTTCCCCATTGATTTTATCAGCAATGAAAGTCACAAATGGCTATCATGTATCTACAGAATAATGCAGCTATCATAATTGTGAATCAGTTGCCCAGCACTCTAATCACAGTCAAGTTACTGTGGAGATGCTGTGATGGCTATAACCATGAAGACCTGTCATAGATTCCCCTCTTCCAGTGCCATCATAACTTTGATCACTAAAATAGTTGGTCAGTAAATGAGGACTACCTGTTTTCTTTCTCTTCCCTGTGGGGAAGTTTATATTCTTCCATTACTGAATTTTGCACTTGCTGGGTTATATGCTTTTATTTTAATAGACAATATTGTTCACTCATGCCTATGATTTTTCCATAGTAGGGCTTTGCAAAACATTTCACAAGGCCTAACATTGTTCCCTTCCATGGTTTATTGTGACATCCACATCCTCCAAAAGGTTCAACATATAGTAGCTACTTTGAATTTTCCCATTCGTGTTTGTGCACAACCACTTGGCTTCCAGACCCAGGGAAAATGTTTGTGTGTGCAAAGAACACTTCCATAGGACATGAGTGCAAGGGGTACATTTTTATAATTCCATGTATAGCTTGTGTGTTTAGATAGGCAATGAAGGCACATAATTCTGAAAATTAGTGTCATAGAGAATTATTTTTGAACTTTTTGCCATAGCAGATAGGTTCCCATTTAAACATTTAAAGCTGATTTGGTTTGCATTTCTATAAAATATATACAGTACTTTAGATCAGGGGTGTCAAACTCAAGGCCCATGGGCTGAATCCGGCCTACGGGGTGCTTAAATCTGGCCATGGATGTAGCCTGGCAATATCAAAGGATCATCCCGCAGTGCCTCCTCCAGCCAAAACGGGCTTCAGGGAGGCCCTGTGGCCCCCCATGGCCTATTTTCCACCTCCACCCGTAGGACGTCGTGAGACGACCGACTTTTGACCCCGCACAAAGGCACCGTAAACCCCCCCCGGCCCGTTCTTTGGCCTCCATGACCTTCAGTAGCACTCTACCAGCTGAAAACAGGCCACGCAGAAGCATCATGAGGCCCCTTGTGTGGCCCATTTGCAGCCTCCAGCAGTACTCTAATGGCTGAAAACAGGCTGCACAGGGCCTCTGCATGGCCCATTTTTGGCTAGCAGAGTGATGGAGGAGGACTGGATTGGACTGGATTACAGTTACGTGGTCTTAAGTGCCTGATCTGGATAGAAAACAAGCAACATCCTATGTTAATAATGCCAGATTTTACATACTGCAGATCCATTTATCCTACAATCAACAATCTATAATTGACAGCCATTTCTATTTACTATTCTAGAAATTTACTTCTGCTGTTAGGTCTTGCTGGGACAATTATGTTATTTATGCTATTGTATTTTTTAATTAATTGAATAATAAAAATACAATATTATAAATAGCTTTTTTGCCTGAAAAAGCAATTTAGTATTAAACAATGGGGTATAAATTTAGAAATAAAAGGTTTAGTGGATTATGAAGAGTAAGTAATATATGTTTGCCAGTAATATCTGGTAAAAGAGATAAGAAAATGTTTATAGTAAAGAACTGTGGAAAGGAGGAGAAAAAATGCATCTTGAGCATGTGTCAAACGCCCATGCCCAAGCCCATTATGACCACACCCACCACATGCCACATAAACCCCTGGCCCTCCGAGATCAAACACAACCTTGATGTGGCCCTCAATGAAATTGAGTTTGATACCCCTCCTTTAAATAGTTGGCGTTAAGAGAGTTCCCAGCACTATTCCTTCTTGCTCTATAACTTTTCCATGTAATTGAGTGGATAAATTAATGCACATATTTTGCCTATTTTTTTTTAGCTATAGTGATCCAGCATTTTATGAAGAATGCGAGGCTGAATATTTGAAAATCAGGGAAGAACACAGGGCAGCACAAGGTGTTCCTCATCAGAAGCATTCTGCTAGCACCTAGGCAAGTTGTATGGCTGACATTTGAAACTTGAACTTATATAAGCACAGCAACTTCTTTCTGATTTCCTTAGTCTAAATCTCTCAAAATAAATGAAACTAAAATACAGAAATCCTGAACATGCCTATGCTAATCGAATCTGGCTATTCAATTTAGTACATCAGTAGTAATTTGTCAGTTCATTTAAACATGCAGCACATTCAATCACTGTATTATACCTATTTTTCAGGACACCGCAAAATAAATCTACATCTTTTGTTCTTATTTATTTGGACAATATAAATTTTACAATATTTAAAGTATGATAGAATGGAGTTCTTTGGAAAGGGAAGATTGTGTGCTGATTCCAATAGTTCTTTTTTAATGTTAATGGCATTCCACTTTTGACTCTACCACAGGTGAAATATTTGGTTGCACATGATTAATATCAGCAAGTAACAGAGCAGGGGTCCTTTGCGAGATTTCTTCACTCTCTAACTACCTATTAGGGTTTGGTTTGTCAAGTGAATGTCCTCCAGAAAATGATATATCTGAACTGAATGAGTATCTTTTAGAGAAACTCCACACAAAATTTTAAAAGTAGAATTGCTTGAGAAGAGTTCCTACAGATTGCCACCTGATGAGTGTTAGATACATGAAAATATAATCCTCATTTTGAAGTCCCAACCCATCTAATAATCACTGAATTTAAGAAGGCTGTTGGAAAGCTTTTAGGAAGGGAAATGAATGGTTCAAAAAACAACAGAATGCAGATTGTCATTGACTTATAAGTTAGTTTAGTGACTAAAGTTATAACAGGCCTGAAAAGTGACTTATGACTGTTTTTCACATAACCGTTGCAGCATCTCCATGGTTACAAATCCAAATTCATATATTTGGCAATTGACTCATATTTATGACAGTTGCAGTGTCCCAGTGTCATGTTATCATCTTTTGCAACCTTCTGACAAGCAGTCAATGGGAAAGTCAAATTCACTTAACAGCCATGTTACTAATTTAACAACTGTAGTGATTCACTTAACAACTGTGGCAAAAAAAGATAGTAAAATAAAGCAAACTGTCTCACTAGGAACAGAAATTTTGGGCTCAATTGTTGTCATACGTTGAGGGCTATCTATATAAATTGCTTGTTAAATATGAAAATAAGCCATTCTGCTAATCTTTCTGTAACATGCATCAGTAAATTGTATCTCTTACCAAGAAAATAGGTACTATTGGACAAGAATAACAGAGCTCAGCCTGCTCCTTACTATGACTTTAAGTTGGCTGATTAGTTTAAGTTACACATGGAGTAATGGGCTGTTGAATACCAAACTGTGCTTTGCTTGTAAGGCTCTAGTGCTCTTATTATTGAGGCATTTGTGTACATGGAAAACAGGTTTCTAATTAGGCATGTGGGCAGCACCACTCCCCCATCTTGCCTTGCCTCATGACTGCGGCACCATGAGCAACCCAGACAAAATAGGCGGCCATCTAGCTGATCAGGCTCTTAAGTAGGGCTTATTTTGGCTGCAGTGCTTATATTAGGCGCACATGGAAAAAACTCTAGGGGTTATTTCCAGATAGGTTTTATTTTCAGGGAAATGGTATTTAGGGAAATAAATTTTGTTCCATTTGTAGATCTTGGATTTGTGAGAAATTTAAAATACAACATTTGAAGAGTGAAGACAATGTCAACATTACTTTACATCTGATATTCATCTATTCTACCTTCAAAATGTAGAGTATTGTGGTTTTAGGATATGATTTCTTGAGTTATATCTGAGAGGCAAAGAAATAGAATTGAATGTCCTATCGAAGAATCCAGATAAAATAGGTGATGTGGAAAGCCAAGACAAAAGTGGGTAACAGAATGAGCTTTATAATGTGGGGTTGAGCTTTATAATGGGCTATTCTAATAGCATCAAATAAAAAAAAAGTTTCTCTATTTAACTTCTTATGCAACTCTTTTCAAATATATATGGTAAAAATGATTCTCAGGGAACTTTTTCTCATCCAATATATATGAAAATAAAGCTTCATGAATTTTAGTCTTTTGCTTTTCTCCCTAACTTGAAGAATATTATATCACAAAATATATTGTACCACTTATGTCATATTAAATAAGTGGTATATAAAGACTCATCTCAAAGTTGACTGAAAATTAGCTGATTTTTCATTGTTATATACTTATTCCCTCATTTCATTTGCAAAGAAATCTATGCACATGGCAAAGAATTTCCAGCGTTCACATTCTTTTGAATTAATCAGCTGGTTGAGTTTTTGTATATAAAATAGATGGTCCCTTTTTTAAAATGATATCTAAAATAAGGAGCTAGGGCAGCAAAAGATTGATCAGTAAAGAATATTGAGGTATAAAATGTTATGACCTGCTCTCTTAATTAATGCTTTGAGTGTGCTGTGCATGAAAAACAAAATACAGTCCCATTCTGACTCCTACAGTTAGGCAACTATTTTATGACTTCTGATTTGGCTGCTTTTTTCAAAGTTTTCTAAACAGTGCAGCAGAGATAAGTCAAGTCCCTGTTGCTATCAGTTTTAGCCAGGATGAATGGGGCAAGAAGTGTTGAAAGAACATTTAAACACATGGTAAGACAAAAGTCTGCCTTGAAAATTGCTTTTCTCTGAACTTTGCTATAAGAAAGCGCACAAACAATTGGGCAGATTGCATGAACAGTGTACTGCAGTTTACTTTGCAAGCAGTTTTGGATGTGTATACATGCACATGTACATTTCCTGAAGATGTAAAGAATTCTAGTCTTTGACGTTGAACTTTTTGGTGTGCACGTGCAACCTGTTAGCTCTAGGGTTCTGCTATAATTTCAGCCAATTAAGAAGCATCAGCAGGCTATCAATAAAAAAAATTAGCTTACAGAAAATTGAGCCGCAGGGCTTTTAAAAAAAGGAAAAAATGATGTTATCCTTTTAATGCTGTTGTCTTTTAGTCTTTTAGATAAGGGATATCCAACCCCCAGGCTACTGTCCACTACCGGACCATGGTCTGTTTGAACTGGGCAATGCAAGCAGTGGGTGCTTGCGCTCATGCACAAAGCTCCATTTGCATGAATGATGGACACTCGTTCTTACACATGAAGCTCACCCTCACAAGTGCAAATGGAGTTGTGCACATTAAGCTCATCCTCACAAGTGGAAATGGAATTGCGCACACTCGTATGTACACCTGCTGCTCACATGGAACTATCCCCCTCCACCTCCATTGATCTGCCAAGCCAGAAAGTTTGGGACTGCCTCTTTCAGGGAATAGCTGATCTTTAAATCTAGTTATTACTTATGACAGAAACACTAGAAATTCTCATTCCAAGAGTACATTGGCAGCTCAAAATAATTTTTCAAATGATTCACCCAATCTTTTATATTTGGTACTAGAGGTTTATTTTCTTTTTTCTCCACTTCCTTTCCTAATGTATTCCACTTTGATCTCTTTAAAAATATAAATTTTAAGTAAGATATTATTTTAGATATATAAATGAAATAATTAAATGTTAGAGTCAATTTAAAGCATTTCTACCCTAAGAATGTCTTGATTTGGAAGGGGAAGAGAATGCTACATTCCTAAATTGAAAGAAGTTTATACATTCCTAATTATAACAATGAAACCATTCCAGATTTTGTTTTCCACTCAGATACAGAATTGGGTTAGAATCAGAATTTGCTCAAATTTAAGATTCTAATTAGTATATTCACCTATACAAAATAAAAAAAGATTTCTACAAATTTTCATCCAATTGTTTCAAACAAAAATAAATTATTTAAAAACATGGCTGTATCCTCTCTACATCATTAAAAACATGAAGTAGCTTGGCATGTTGAATAATGGTAACTTATTCAAGAATCTAATCCAAAAAAGCAGTCCTGAGAAACATTAGAGCTATGCAGCCACATGAGAAATGGCTACTGCTACTTCTTTTTATTACACAGGTAGTTGGTTCTATCAGCTGAAATCAGTGGCTTAGATTTATTATATGCATATTGGGGTTTGTTCTATTACTCTACAGGAGGATTGTATTCCCATGAGTCAGCTATGTTCATTGGTCAGAATAAATTCCTGCATCTGACACCATTTCCATTAATCACAGACAAGGTAGGATGAACAAGACAAGATTTTAAAAAATCTGAGGAACATTATTTATGTGTGCCATTCATTAACACAGGAAAAAAACTCCACACTTTCACTTGCCTCCATAGATTATATTCTCTTTAGTAATATAAGATAGAAAGCACCAGTATTGAATTATATAAAATGCAATGCAAAGGAAGAAAGGAAAGATAGCGCTGATATGGTTGTGCTGTTCATCTACTCAACCACATGAGAAGTTTTATCTTTCAGGAACATACAATTATTTCTTCCAGTATAGATTTTACTTTTCTCTATTCATCTTTCAAGTACACATTAAGAAACAAATGGGAAATGGCAGAATACATGAATTGTACATGTGGGAATGACCAGATGAGATCTGGGCACTGAAGTAAACAAAACTTGCAGCTGGTCCATCATTATATTGTCAGGTCCTTCTGACCTTTTCCCCTGCTGTTTCAGCATCTCAAAATACCAGGTACATAAAACTATTATTAGAAATCTACCTACTTATATACTGGTAAAAGCCTCTCTACTGATTTAAGAGTATAGGAGTTCAACCGAAATTTAGTGCTAATAAAATGAGACAGAAAAGATGTAAAATTATTTCAATGCTGTTAAATAATCAGGTTACCAATGGATCCAATATTTTGGATCAAATGCATCTTCTTTAGTATAGAATATATCAGAAATGTGGAATCATAGAAATATTACAATATTTGGAATGTTACAGTTCTTCCTAGCTGTATTAAGGAGTCTGGATATTTCACCTCAATACAATCATTGCATTTTGGACAGGAAATCCCCCCTAAAAGAAGCAATAAATACATAATATTATTTGTGAAGTGATGAAATATTTTACTGCAGCATTTAGAAACTTTTCCATTTTACCCTACTTCAATTTTTTACCATAGGGTAATGAGGATAAATTGATAAATTGAAAAAAGGAATTAAAGTAATTTCTACATAATTTATTTGCTCCTTTTCAGCATATCATACATTAATAAAAAGCCAGGAACTGCTTCAGAATTGAATTTATTATTAACTGAGCTTAAATCAAAACTTGTCCAAAAACTAAATCCTTCTCATAGCTTGTCAAAATGTTTGAATGTGACATACTTTGGAGCAATATTATTCATACCACATGATGTTTTTGTTTTATTCCACAATTTAATATTTTAGAAATCTGCCAATGTGCAATCAGAAAATTGAGAATATAACAGATCATTCACCATATTCCTTTGAATTCACTGTTTTTCAAGTTTAGGTAACAGGGAAAATCTCATGCAGCCTGAAAGTTGATTATACTCTCCATTCTTATTTTCTACTAACAAGTTCAAGACCTTGTTCAGGACTACTTTCAAGTTCCTCCTTCTGTTCTTAGCTCTTATGCAAGCAATTTTGGTTATATTGATCTAAGTTATTTCCTGGAAAGTTTAAGTGAGTCACTCTGTTTTTCATTTCCCAAAATACTGTTTCACTAGGTTTTGGAGGGCTTGGAAATACCCAAGAATTATCTTCGAGAGAATTTTTTCCATAGGAGTTATGTTCCAGAAATGGAGAGTCACATGCAGAACTAACTTTCTCATTAGTACATGGTGAGGATGATGCAAGATTACCGAAAACATCACCACTTGTTTGAAGTAATCTATTTCTGCATATTGCTCCAGAAGCACCTAAGTGGAGGTTGGTAGCATCCCTTTCAAGATCTTCAATACACGAAACAGAGGTATAGGATGGCACTGTGGAAAGAACCAAATATGTTTAATTTGGGGGCTACTGTGAATCATTTACACTTAATACAATTCAGATGCTATTAACAGTACCTAGCAGATATCTGTTCCTCTAATTACAGATTTATCTCTTACTGCCATGTGATTGTAGGAAGCTTGTTCTTTCTTTGATCAGTTCCCATATTTATTCCTATATAACCTGTACCTTATGGATGGCCTTTTTTACTTTTAACACACCAGAGTTAGGGTACTGTACATTCCCTTAAATTCATTTTAAAGTGCAATTTTCATCTATTTCACTTATGACATCATCATGGGCCAATTAAATATACATATTTAATTTGGCTTCCATTAACATAAAAACATGACAATTTTTATTCAAGTGCTTTTCAATCTTGGAAGAAAGAGTGTGACTTAAAAGAATTTTGAGGGTGTAAAAAATTTCCTGAGCAGTCAAGAATTTTCCATTTAAAAATAAGTTTGGAATCTAATTATCAAAAGCACTTTCTCTGTAGAAATATTGTGTATAAAATGAAGCTTAAGATTAACAAATTACTGTAGTAAAAAGGTAATAAATTATAGCTTTTGTTTTTATATTCTTAAAAAGTTAACTATGTGTAAAAGTACATTTGAAAACTGAAGAGTTATCTGATGTTTTAAACAATATAAAATAGTTGCAATAAAAGGTCAAATACAACTAACACCTCAGCCTTGTACAAATAACATCTGATTGAGGGAGGAAAGTGACAAGAGAATACAACATAAAATGGAAAGCCATGGCATCAGCAACACCTTTATGTGTGAAGTTGACCAGTTACAGAAAGAAAGTAGATTGGAATTACAATAAAAATGAGACCTATCAGTCTAAATTGATACAATTGAGTTAAGATGTAGTAACAAGCTGCATTTCAAAATGATGTAGTATAGTTCTTTGCATTGTTTTCAGATTTTTAACTATGCAAATATGTACTTGCCTTTCTTAGTTGTAGATGGAATCAATTTCAGTTTCTTCAGCATCTCAGCTTGCACTTTAGTCACCAGATGCAAATTAGACATCTCCCTCTTCAGTTCCCTGTATCCCTGCTGAATGCGTTCACTAAAACACATTTTAAAAGTTTAAGCAGATAAGAAACTTCAAAAGATAATGATTCAGAGAACAAGAGGAAGGCTGCAATATCTCACTATAAAAGACTAAAAGACTCCTTAATTTATACAAAATATACTTTTGATTAATTGGTTTAACAAAATACTGCTGTGTGGCAAAAGATGAAGGGAAAGTACAGCTTCAGCATATGAATGCAAAAAGATGTTATTCTTATGTTTATAAATATTTCTTCAGTGACTGTTCAATATTGCAATAAAGCTGAACAAATGATACTTAAGACTTGTCCTCAAAGTTCCAGTCACTGCAGTGTCCCCATGGTCACAGCACACAGTTACAACACTGTAGCAAGCCGTGGTCACATGCTCACAAAATCCAACCAGCTTTGCACAAGTAAGGTCAATGGGGTAGCTAGCAGGAAGTCAAGTCACATGAGGTCCTCACTTAACAACAGCAATCAGGCTTCCAGAATTACTAAGCAATGGCAACTTGGGTTCAATTACCATTGCAAGCCAAAGACTATCTGTCTTAATTATGGCTCTGTACTAGTGCTTATCCACATCTTTTTAATGTATTTTAATTAGTTCTGTATTTGGTGTTGATGGCCTTTGCTTAACAATCTCATTTTAAGATGCACACGCACACACTTATTTACTCACACTGAACTATCACAAATAGTTTCATTGAGCAATCCCTAGTTCTACAATTATCAAAAAAATAATAATTTGCTACCTACACTCCCCCTACCACTGATCTGTGTTATACTCAGAAGGACCTGTAAAATATAGGAGTCTTTCCTCTCTTTTTTTTTGACTGAGTTAGACTTGACTTCAGATGAATAAATAAACAAGTCTATGCAGTTTTCTAGGCACTGTTTATAGAAGTGGTTTGCACTGCATTGTTCCAAGGGCTGAGGAGAATGACTAGCCCCAAGTCACTCACTTGACTTCCAATACCTAACCTCTAGACAAAAAATATACAAGCATATTTCTAATGAATTCTCATGTCAACCTAAGTATCAGAATGCTTAAAATGTTTTTTTAGTGTTTCCCTAATAACTGGCTGTCAAAATTGACTACTTTTAGATATCACACAATCCCTCCTCAAAATTGGGACCTAATGTGTGGGATAGCTAATAAAAGAATTGAAAAATGTGGGTAGCTGAAAAAAGTATTGCAGTTAATAGCAATGGTCATGGGGACAAACAGACTATGAGATTAAATTCTATATTGCAGTATGGAAAGATGATTCAGTCACCATAAATGCCTGTTTCTTGCTATGCAACCATACATGCTTAAATTTTATGTTCCTAGCCTTCTTGTAAGGCAGTAACACCAGTATCTTATAGATCAGGGTTGTCAAACTCAAGGCCCACAGGATGCTTAGATGTGGCCCACAGGGCCGCCCTGAAAACAGTGAAAGACTGGCCCATGGTGCCTCTGCCAGCGAAANGGAGCTTGGGAGGGCCACATGTGGCCTTCCAGAGCTCCGTTATTGCTGGCAGAGGACTGCAGGAGGCTGTTGCAGCTGAAAATGCATGTAGCCCTCCTGAGCTCTGTTTTCACTGTCAGAGCGCTCCAGGAGGCTTTCACAGCTCTCCTGAGTTCAGTTTTCACTGACAGAGCAGCAGGAGTCCATCGCAGCAGGAAATGGAGCTTGTTTTCTCTGGCAGAGTGCTGCAGGAACTGTCACAGCCAAAAATGTGGCGATCCTGAGCTCCATTTTCACTGGCAGAATGCTAGCAAAACAAACTACTAGCAAAAGTGGCATTTGATCACAAGGCAAGGGGGCATTGAGAAATGTTTCCCCTTTTGCATTTGAGCATCCAAGAAGGGACACAAAAGGAGAAGAGGAAAGAAAAAGAAGGAAAGGGGATGAGAGCAAGGAAGGAAAAAGAAGGGAAGGAAGAAGAGGGAAGGAAAAAGAAAAGGGAAAAAGGAAAGGAAGGAAGATTATGTTGAGAGGGAGGGGGGTTTGGAAAGAAGTCCTGGCTTAGCACTTGGCCACCAGTGACCTTGCTGCCCTTTCGCCATCCTCTTGTCTCCTCCTCCTGACCTCTCCTGTTGGTCTTCCATCCTATTGCTGAGGATGCTTTGGTTGCAAAGCTGGGTCTTCTTGCAAGAAGGGAGTGGGCTTCCCTGACCCACACACTTTGCCCTCCTGCACACACCCTGAGCAATCTCACCAAGGAGAATAAGAATAGCAGCAGCAACCTAGGAGGTAAGCACAGCCCTTGGGGAAGCGGGGTTCGGCTGGGCTGTGGGCTTGCAGTGCCTCCCTCGAACTCCCGGTCCAACCCACGAACAGGTCCGCTGCCTAGGCCTCTGGACAGCCTGTGTCGCCATCTGGGAGCTCTCCGCATGGCCTGAGGGGGATGATGAGGCTCCTCTGGAGGATAAGAGTTTGTCATTCTCCTGGTCCCTACTTCCTCCGCTGAAGACAATGGACCCCCCCCAGCCCCGCCTGGGCTACCATAGGCACCCCTGACATAAGTGATGTTGAGCTGGCCACACCCACCTTGGCCACACCCACCCCCGCAGTCAAACTCAACCCTGATGCAGCCTTCAGTGAAATTGAGTTTGCCCTAATGTTACTTTTGAGTTAAAAAAAAAAAATCTCACTTTTCTATTTTTATAAATAATTCAGGGTAGTGAACATACTCCATCCTCCCAATTTTCTACAATAACAACTTATGAGATTAATTGGTCTTAGAGCAGGGGTGTCAAACTGGATTTCTTTGAGGGCCTGATCAGCACTGTAGTTCTCCACCGCAGCCAGCCAGGTGTGTGTGTGTGGGGGGGTGAGATGGGACAGATGCCTCCTGCAGCACTTTGCTGGCCAAAACGGGGTGTGCATGGCTCCTTGTGCCCCGTTTTAACTGGCAGAGTGCTGCAGAAGGCCGTCCAGGCTGAAAATGGGGCACGGTGGGGGCGCACCCCCCCTTCGCACCCCATTTTTGCTAGCAAAGGCACGGTGGGCCGGTCCTTTGCTATTTCCAGGCTGGCCCCACAGTCCAGATTTAAGCACCCCATGGACTACATTTGGCCCGCAGGCCTTGAGTTTGACACCCCTATCTTAGAGAAAGTAACCGGCCAAAAGTTACCCAAGAAGCTTTCATGCCTAAACTGAAACAAGAACTCAGTCTTCTGGTTTCTGTTCTGTTGCTTTAACCATAGCTGATCCAGAAATTAAGGAATACTAATTCTTGTATTTCTAATGGGGAAATGATAATATCTGCCTACCACACCTGCAGAGTATCTACATCTCAGAAAACATCTGGTCAACACATCACTGGGAACTATTTTTGGCAAACATGCCCCTATTTTATTGATGTGAAAGATTAGATAGATTAAGGCAGCAGTTTATATATAAAGAACAAGTACTGTATACTTTCAATTACAACATTTACAGCATTTAGTACACTGAACTGCTAGCTTTTAGATCTACCTTTTTTTAAATTAAAGGAATAGGCAATTTTTTGGCCAAAATCTGCACAAACTTTTAAGAGCAGAGTTTGGACATTGTAACAAAATACCTGCTATTGCAGTCACAAAACAACTATTTATCAAAAGGTAAACCTAACATCTGTATGAAAGGTAAAAAAGCTTTATTGTTTATAACAACACCTCTTACTATAACAAAAGCAATGCAATATATTTTGTTAATCATATCAAAATTAATTATTTTGAACCAACACAATATACACAACTACACAAGCATGTAAAAATTGTTAAAAGTAAACATTCATATTTGATCACATACTTTCCTATCAGTGAGAAGTGACAAAGATTTTATTAGCAGTTGAATATCGACATCCACATTAAATCAAAGGGTACTTACTGAAACAAACATTTCAAACAAGTTCTTTTAGGTGTGAAAAAAACTGTAGACTTGTTTTCACAGGTGATAAGAATTACAGCTGGTTTTACAATTTAAAATCTGTACATCCTTATTTGTATAAAAGATTAATACAGGAAAGATGTTTTAAAAATAAAACTAATGATGATGGATTAATAGTATCACACACCAAATATTATTTGGTGGGGAGAGGAGAAAAGCAAAAACACTGGCCAGCTAATTAAATAGCCAAGATTATGTGACAAATTAAGTGAGATAGCAATAGAATGGAAACTAAATATACTTTTACACATCCATGTACTTTTTCTTTGACACAAGTCACAAATAAAATAACTTCTTATAATCAAGTCCTATTACTCCATCAAGCTGGAAAACAAGGAAAATGCATTTGTGAAAACTGAAAATATTAATTCAGTTGTTACATTTTTTGTGCCTTTTTTAGATTTATACCATTTTCTTAACTTCTGTATAAACAACTGTATAAATAATGTTTTGAAGAAAGGATTTGTAATTGAATTCCATCTCTATTTGGGCTCAACATGCAATATTATAGATTTAACTACCCCCGTAATGTTCCTTATTTAGAAAAATATACTAGCACTAGATACTTTACTTTGTCATCACACCAATTTCTGTTGTGGGTTCATCCATAGTCTTGCAATGAATATTACACAAGAAGCTGCTAATGCCAAGAAGTAAGTATTGTCAAGAAGCAGTTTCCTACAGCATTCTGAAAAAGGCAGTGGTTGAACAAAATGCAACATTAGGATTCATCTCCATCAAAATGCATTATTTTTGCAAATTTTGGAGTACCATATGTTTGTCAACTGCCAAAAACAAAAATAGTACAATTATTGCTAAAACAGAGGTAATGTTGGCTTTGTTCATATGTGTAAGGTATATTTTATAATTTTAATGCATCTGTTTCTAACATGTTTATTATTAAATTTGTATGCTGCCCAATTCCCTGATTTTGGGCAGCTCACAATAAAAGTATTTTTAAGAAAGGTACAATCAGAAACAAATATCTATATAAAAATGGATGTGTGTGTCTGTGTGTGTGTGTTCAGCATAACTCTAGAACGCCACGAGCAATTTCAACCATACTTGGTGTACAGATGACTTACTCTCTGGAACAAAATACTGTGGGGGGATAAGACACCCCTAACCATCTCCCTTGGGGTGTGTGGGTGTGGTATTCCAGCATAACTCTGGAACTCCTGGGCTGCTGAAATGGAAAGGAATGAAGTATATCTATGGTGTCAAATCACAGTACTTTTGACAGTGATAGTGTGCATTTTGGATTCAAGTTCTGTTAAGATACAGCCTGTTGTGCCTTAAAATGGATTGTACTGTACAGCACAGTGGAGTTGCCATGGTAATGGCTTCACAGTACTCCACAAAGGGGCCCCCTTTGGTAAGGGGGATTGGTTCTTTAAAAAAAAACCATTTATAATTTGTATACTCTACTATTGCTTTGGCACTATAGCTATAATTCCTTTTTCTGTCTAATACAGGATTGGGATAAATAAATACCTGGGCAATGCCGGGTTATCAGCTAATAAGAAATAAAATGATTCCAGGTCCCACTCTAATTTCTATTTTAAAATACTGTGATTCCCAGAAAATAAGACCAGGTCTTATTTTCTTTTGACTCCCGAAAAAATGGTTAAGGCTTCTTTTTTGGGGGGTGTTCATTTTTTCCCACGTACCAATAGGAGGTGGGAAGGGTGAATGGCTCCTTATGCAGAAAGGTTGTAGGAGGCCATCCACGAAGCTGGTAGTCTGTGCTAAGCTTGAGGAAAGGATGGCAGGCAGAAAAATCCCCCTCCCCATTTTTTTGCCATTTGTCAAAAAGGCTCCATTCCGAACCTTCAGCATATCCCAGGATTGCAATGCTGAAGGCTCAGAATGGAACCTTTTTGGTGAATGGCAGGAAAATGGGGAGGGGGATTTTTCTGCTTGCCATCCTTTCATCAAGCTCAGCACAGACAGACATCACAAATAGACTCCTACCTGAGCCTTCAGCATTGCAATCCTGGGATGTGGTCCTTTTCTCAAGTGACATTGCTTGAAAGGAGCAGACTGCACCTGGAGAGAAGGAAGGAGAAGCAGCTCCCGGCTCTCGCTGGCTCAGCTGATCCGTAGGCCTGATTAAGGGGCCGAGCAGCCAGGAGATGACTGGGGAAGGAAACAGCTGCCTCCTGTTCTGGCCACACCCACCCCTTCACTAGACCTTTTTTTGGGGTAGGGCATATATCAGACCCACCCCAAATAATCAAGCTAATCATCATAGGGTTTATTTTTGGGGTAGGTAGTATTTTCAGAGAAAGGTAGTGTTATGTAAGTACCATAGTCATTCAGCAGAGGTAATATTTATGAGAACAAGTGTTCATATTTTTTACACAGAATAGCATCTTAAGTAGTATTCTATCAGGTCAGAAAAAGAAAAGGAAAACACAACCCTGTCACATGTATCAAGAAGTTAGATTCCTGGCTTCTGGCTGTACTTCTGGCGCTATTGGAAGCGAGGATCACGAGCTCCACTGCCCCATTTCGAATTCGCTTGTCGGAAGGCTCCAACTGGAGTCATAGCCACCCTGAAAGGGTGGTGAAGTAAAGGGGACTGCCTGGTGGGTTGAGGAGAGCCCCATCTCTCCTCCCTGATCTGGAAATCCCCCTCATCTGAAGACGGAGCACAGTGGCAATCAAAATGGGTGCCATGAAGCCGGAGACAGTCTGAATACCCAAGACAGTGCAGGAATGAAGAGATGATGAATGGTGTGCGAACTGGGTGAGAGAATACTTTTAAACTTTTACGTGCAACCCTGATAAGAATACTCAGAAAAGAGGACTCTTAGTGATTTTAAACTGGCAACAACCTAACACTGTAGTAGAATTCTAAAGTACTAGAAATAGAAAGAAGGAAGTAAAGTAAAATAAAGAGAAAAATATTAAATTTGTTAAAAATACAGAAAACTGAACTTATTGATTGGACAGACATTGGCTTTGGATAGGCATTTTCAAAATGCTGTAATCTATTTTTTAAAAAAGGAATACCCTGGAGTCACAACTGAACATCTTATTCAGGTAGCTAATTCCATAAGGGATGTTGATATTGTGGCAGGAAAAGAAATTCAAAATAGACAGTATAGAGAAAGCACGGGAATTCTTCTACCTTTATGTAACATCAGAGGAAGATCAAGTCAGCAAAGAAGACAGGAAGAACAACAGTTAGAGGAAAGAGAAATAGAAAAAGGAGAAATAGAACAAGAGGAAATTGAACAACAAAAAAGAGAGGGCGTAAGAACAAGACAACAGAGAGAAGTAAGAGCAAACAGACACCAACAAGTAACATATCAAAAATAGGATGCAAGAAGAAATCAAGCTAATCTCACCAGCAAAAAGGAAAAAATATTAACTGCAGAAACAAAACAGACATCATATGCCTTCAGGAAACACATATACAAAAACAGTATAATAAAATTTTGACATCAGCAAAATTGGGAAATTTATATTTATCCTTGGCTCAACAACAACAACAACAAAAAAAGAGGGATAGCAGTATATGTTAGAAAACATCTACAATCCAAACAGGCTTATGCAGATGAGGAGGGCAGAATTCTAATGCTTGAAATAATAATACATTATAAGAAAGTATTACTTACAGTTACACATGCACTGAATGAAAAACAGAAGGGATTTTAACCATAAACTATATAGTAAACTGACAGAGATGGAGTATGAAAATATATGTCTGATAGGTGATTTTAACGCAGTAGTGAACCCCAAAAAAGATCATGTGAGCAATTTTATCCCATACTTGAATAAGTGCATCCCTAATTTGATGCTCTCAGCCAGTCTTTGAAAACTTGCAGATTTGCACACAAACCACCATGCAGAGCAGAAAGCAGGTTTCAAGGGTTTTTAATGTCAAGCAACACATTTTCCATCCGACAAGAATGGTATCCCAACTGGTCTAAGTTAGCACTGGAAGCTTCTGCCTTACAGTGTTATTTAAAGTGCGAATTCCATCATACTAAATTGGATTATCTCAGATATTGTATATCGAGCGAAGGAATTGAAATGGACCCCATCAAGGTACAATCTGTATTAAACTGGCAAGCTCCTACTACGAGGAAACAACTACAAAGCTTTTTAGGGTTTGCTAATTTCTATAGGCAATTTATCCCCTCATTTACTGCTCTTGCCCTACCGTTAACTGATTTGTTAAAAACAAAACCAGGACAGACTATAAAACCTCACTCAGGACAATCCATCACATGGTCGGAGACATGTCAATGAGCATTCGATTCTCTCAAGTGGATGTTTGCTCAACAGCCAGTTCTGAAGCATCCAAATATGGAATTGCCATTTGTGATTCAGGCGGACGCCAGTGACGTGACAGTGGGAGCTGTTCTTTTACAATGGAATGAAAAAGGTAGCTTGCAACCATGTGCTTATACATCAAAGAAATTAAGTCCAACTGAGAGAAATTGGGCTGTGTGGGAGAAGGATACCTACGCTGTACATTGGGCATTGTTGACATGGAGACAATTCTTTGAAGGGTCCCAGAGTCCGCTCAAAGTATGGACGGATCATAAGAATCTGGAAGCACTCCAATCACCTTGACGATTATCTCCTAAGCAGGTCCGATGGACTCTATATTTTTATCGGTTTAATTTCGTCCTAAAGTACGTACCAGCGGGAAAGAATTTTTTAGCTGATGCTTTGTCATGGTTATCACAATATGACAGCAGACAAGAGGTGATAGTACAGCCAATTATCCAGGGGAGGGAGACATTACAGTCATTAAGGGTGCAATTATTGGCTCAGGATCTATCAAATGCTCTAAAAGGGAGGGGACACGTGGATATCAAAAAACCGAACGCAATGTGATATCCGCAGTAGGATTGCATGGAGAGGGACGAAGTTGTATATACCTGAAGTCTTGAGAACTAAAGTATTATACCGTTGCCATGATGTTCGACAAGCTGGACATTATGGATTCTTAAAAACATTACATTTAGCCAAAAGGCAATTTTGGTGGCCTTCAATGAGGTAAGATACTGAACATTACATGAAGAAGTGTACGGTTTGTGCCATCAATAAGTCCCAACATGGAAAGCCTTTGGGATTATTACAAACAGTATCACCCCACACTAAACCATGGCAAGACATTGCCATGGACTTTATAGTAGAATTACCTAATAGTCCGGGATATACAGTGATCTGGACAGTTATAGATTTATTTTGTAAACAGGTGCACTTTATCTCATGTACCGGGCTACCATCTGCTCAAAAATTAGCTGTCGTGTTTATTAAAAATATCTATCGACTACATGGGGTACCATGAAAGATCATCTCTGATCGAGGAGTGCAGTTCACTGCACGTTTTTGGTGTGTTTATACGTTTAATAGGGTTAAGCACGGCTTATCATCCAAGCACCAATGGAGCTGCAGAATGTACTAATGCGGCCACAGAACGATATCTCCGTTGTTATGTATCCTATCAACAAACAGATTGGTCGGAATTATTACCCTTCGCAGAGGTAGCATATAATAACACCATACACCGAAGTACTAGAAAAAACCCTTGGTATGGTATGGAATTCGTACCAATTCCTGAATGGGAGCAAGGGAGCCAGGAACCAATGACTACCACTATATTGTCTGAAAAAATAAAGGAGACATGGGCAAATGTGCACCAAGCATTGCGTCATGCTTTTATGGCTTACAAAAAACAGGCTGATTAAAAAAAAGAGCCAACCATACAATGTTCAGAATTGGAGACCTTGTGTACCTCTCCACAAAATACCTAAATTTGGGGGTGCCGTCCAAGAAACTGGGTCCTAAATATTTTGGTCCATTTCCAGTGACTAAAATAATCAACCCTGTCACAATACAATTAAAACTCCCCTCAAGATTTAGAAAGGTGCATCCAATTTTTCATATTAGCCTCATTAAACCAGCAAACATTGTTACTTCTGAAAGCCAATCTAAGCAACCCGGTCCTATACAGGATGGTCACTATGAGATAAGTGAAATACTTGATTCCCATAGACGTAGGGGAACCTTGCAATATTTAGTTAAATGGAAAGGGTATCCTCTATCAGAAGCATCCTGGGTTGTTTATTCTGATGTGTGTGCCCCTCGACTGTGCAGACAGTTTCACCTCAAATATCCTGCCAAGGAAGTGGGGGGGGATACTTTGCATAACATTTCATCTGTTCATTCTCTTTTCCCAGGTGGATCTCTGGTAGAGGGGGCAGCCTGTCGGGCTCTGTTAGGGATGATAGATGATCTGAGCCCGTCAGCACATTTGCAGAAGCTGTCGCACCCTCCTGATGATAGATACTTCTGGGTATTTATTTATTTATTAGATTTCTATGCCGCCCTATCTCCCGAAGGACTCAGGGTGGCTCACAGTAATAAAAAGAACAATACAAAAATTAACCATTAAATCAAAATCAGAAATCTCACAACCACTAAAATTTAAAATATAACTAAAACCCTCCCCCCCGCATAAGTCCGGGTAGGCAAGTTGGAACAACCATGTTTTTAGGCCACAGCGGAAAGATCAGAGGTCAGGGGCCACCGAAGCTCCTGGGGCAGCTGGTTCCATGGGGGGGGGGGGCTCCCACTGAGAAGGCCCTACTCCTGGGGGGGGCCC
>AZIM01005979.1:27046-40087 GCA_000516915.1 Ophiophagus hannah | reverse complement strand
CACGTCCACCATGGCCACGCCCACCCAGCAACTGGGCAGAGAACTCCTTGCTGAAATTTTTGAAGCCCACCTGTGATTGCATGATCCCTGGATTCGCCCTCTCCATCTGTCGGCTCTTGTTCCAGCTCATCTCCCCCCCCCACAGATTCAGACTCCGACAGGGGCATGACTCAGGGTCATGCGATCCCCCCTTTGCGACCTTCTGACAGGCAAACTCAATGCGGAAGCCGGATTCACTTAACGACCATGTTACTAAGTTAAAAAACTGCAATGATTCACTTAATCACTGATTAAACGGGGCAAAACTCACTTATCCACTGCCTCGCTTTGCGAGAGAAATTTGGGGCTCAGTTATGGTTGTAAATAGAGGACTGCCTGTAAAAAGGGGGTAGGAGACCACCAGGAAATGTCTAAATTCTCTGTATTGTCACCCAAGGAAACACACCTGAGCCCAATAGGCTGGCACCTACACTTTCTATCCAGTTGCGCCTGTAGTAATCTTACTCTTTTGGTGCAGGGCAATTTATGACTCGGTTGCAAATTTTTGGGGGTGGTTGAGGGCCACACCCAAGATCTTGAGAAGGTCCTGGCGTGTCGATGTCTTCTATTCTCCTAGAAGACTTAAAAACAAGACAAACCAGGTTGGGAATTTTCAAGCTTAGCGATGAAAAGATGAGCCCAACTTGTCTCATCTTGTTCTCGGTGTGTCTGAAGAATTTTCTTCCGGCATCAAAGGAGCCGGTGAGCTGCAGTGGTGGGTTTCAAAAATGTTTCCTAACAGTTTGGTGTGAGTGCGCGCTTCGTGCATGCACACGCCAAACACGTACTTTGGACACACACATTTGCAACTCACCTTCCGCTGCAATCCCTGTGTAAAACAGCTGACATGTGGCAACTGGCTGTGCCGCGCAGAGCAGCTGAGGTTGAAAAGCAGGAAATAAAGTTAAGAATAGAGCCGGGGCCAGTGGGAGGGCCCAGCAGCTGATCGTCAGAGTGAACTGGTTCACTCACAAATGATCCTCGGAGCTACCGGTTCGGCCGAACTGGACTGAACTGGTAGAATACCACCACTGGTGAGCTGGCTAGGAAAGGATGGAGAGTTATGAAAGTACTAGTTTTGCTGCCACGTTTGAATCTGGTCCCAGGATTGGAGAATTGATTTTGGCCCAGATCAGGTGCTTCTCCCCCAGGCGGGGGGGGGGACGGAAGCCTCAGCGTAGAACCCGAATGGAGCCTGGAATTAGGGTTGTAAGTAGTTGCGGTCATTAAGGAGATCTCCACGTGACTCCACGTGATGTTATGTTTTGGGGGGGGCAGTTGGTATGCAAATACGTTGGTCTTCATGCAAAGGCAGCAGTTGTTAAGTGAACATGGCAGGACATTAAGTGAATCCATTTTATTGGGCGTTTTATGCCAGGACCCTATAATATGCCATAATATAGATCATGTCATGTCAGAATAGGATAATGGGATGGAATGGGATGGGATAGAGTAGTAGAATAGAATAGAACAGAATTTAATAATAGAATAGAATGCAGAATAGAATTTTGGAATGAAGAATAGAACAGAACAGAACAGAAATAGAATAGAGTAGAACAGAACGAAATAGGAATGGGACAGAACTAAAATAGAAATAGAATAGAAAAAGAACAGAATAGGAATGGGGTTCAGGTAGAACAGAACAGAACTAAAATAGAAGTAGAACAGAACAAGAACAGAACAGAACAGGAATGGGGTTAGGGTAGAACAGAACAGAAATAGGAGCAGAATAGAACAACAGAACAGAATAGTAATGAGATTAGGATAGAACAGAACAGAAATAGAGTAGAACAGAACAAGAATAAGAGCAATAAAAACAGAACAGAATAGGAATGGCATTAGGATAGAACAGAGCAGAGCAGAGCAGAACAGAATTCTTTACTGGCCAAGTGCGATGAGACACTCAAGGAATTTGCCACACATTAAATTTAATACATTGAGATAATATATGTCATAGAGAGAAGATAACCATGTTTCTCAATCTTAGCAATTTTAAGGTCTGGGAATTCTCAGATTTGGAGGCTGTACATTGGAACCTTGCCACAGTTAAGAAACATATATTCCAATGTTTTACAACCTTGGCAAAGTTAAGATGTTCAGCCAACAAGGTACAGGGAATCTTCAATTTATGACCACAACTGAGCCCATTTCTATCGATAAGTGAGAGAGTTTTTCAAGTGAGGTTTGCCCCATTTTACGACCTTTCTTGCCACAGCTGTTAAATGAATCACTGTAGTTGTTGTTAATTAACATGGTTGTTAAGTGAATCTGGCTTCCCCCTTGACTTGGCTGATCAGAAGGTTGCACGTGACCTTGGGACACAGCAACGGTCATAAGTATGAACCGGCGGCCAAGCACCTGAATTTTGAACACGTGGCCATGGGGACGCTGCAATGGTTGTAAGTGTGAAGAACGGTCCTAAGTCATGTTTTTCAGCGCTGTTGTAACTTTGGTCATTAAACTAACTGTTGTAAGTCGAGGACTACCTGTATCAGATCTGCTCCTTGCTTAAATATCTCCAATGAAGCAGAATTATTTACGTTGGTATGTAGATACGTATGTATGTACATGTATATGCATTGATTTATCTGTTTATTTTTTATTCATTCATTCATTCATTTATCCAGGCTTCCCAATGTTAACTCGTAAAACATTCCTATGCCTGTTTTCGAGTTGCCATAAACAAGGGGGGTGGGGAATCTGAAGGAGCAGTAGGGCAGTTTAAAACCAGAAGTACATTCCACGCTACAATCTTCTACAAAGATTGTAGCTAAGCTACCGGATCTTCTGCCCACAGAAATCCTTCATTGGAGAATCTGATTGATGACACACCCAGGGAGGAGGGGGGGAAACAGGGTCACAGGTGACTGTAAATTACGTATGCCAGAGTTGGCTTCATTTAGGTTAATGCTGACATGTTGCTCCTGATAAATCTTTTGGATTCTTTTGAAGCTTGGCTCGAGGCTCATGATTTAATGAGGGCAATCGCCAGAATCGTGACACCCAAATTGTTCTAGATGAGTTTCATTCTTTTCCCTCTCTTTTTTTTCCCCAGCCTTCAAGTTTGGCCAAAATTACGGTGCCCGCTTATTCTGCAGCATTTCAAATATTTGCCCTAGAGGACGTCATACATTTAGGCTTCCTGGTATCCCAGCTTTGATAAAGTTTGGGGAGCTGTGCCCTTCCTCCGCTGGGCCATCCATAACATGCCCTTCAATTTGGACCCGGCTTTGCCCAGGATGACAGGGGCTTCCCAGGCAGATCAAGGCTTTGAAGGGATCCTCCAGATCCTAAAGGGAATCCCAGCAGAGAGGCTGATTCAATACAGGCACAAGCTGAGCTGCTCGCACCAGGACCGGAAGAGCTGCCATCTCCTACACGTCATGATTCTGTGGTCCTTAGGGAGAGAAGGTGAGGCCAGAGTGCATCTCGACAGCTTCAGGGACGACGTGGTGGCCCATCATCTCTCCCAAAGCCTCTGGGGTACTGTTGGAGCAAACAGGACAACCCCGGAGCAACTCCAAACGGACCATGCCAAGGTGGCCCAATCCGTGGCAGAGATCTACTCACTCTTGGTTGACGAGAAGCTCTGCGAACCCCTCGCCAGAGACGAGGCCTACCAAGAAGCTATCCTAGCCTTTAAAGCAAGCCACCTTGAACCAGCCCAACTGAAAGGTCTCCTGGATGAAGCTATGGAGAAGTGTGGACTGCAGTTCATCTCAAAGTTGCCCAGGGATAATTTCGGAGCTCTGACCTCAAGTAGATGGGAATTGACTCTGGCCAGAAGGAGCAGCCCAGTGTCAATTGACAGCTCGTCTCCTCCTGATAACCCTCAGTCTTTACGTTCTACAGGTACCCCCATCTCCTACATCAGCAACCTTAAGATCAGCGAGAGTTCAACAATAATCTCCGACAGCCCTTCCAGCACAGGAGGTTCCTTGTCTCTACCACCAACTGGCCAAGGAGAAGACATGGCATTGGTCAATGGCTGCTCCACCAATTCAAGAAAAGCTTCCCTGCCAAATTCCAGAAGTCCCTGTTTACCGCCTGACTCCAAAATCACACTGTCTCCCATGCCATCTGCTCAGGGCCCAACAACCCCAAAAACAGCACCATCAGGAGATTTGATGTGCCCGTTTCAGGCCCCGCCTCTGCAGAGGCCGGGTTCAGCAGCACCTTCTGGAGGAAGTGCTCCACCCCGTTCCTCTGCTCCAGCACCAAGCACAAGTTTTGGACTTCTACTGTCGTCTTCATCTTCTACTTCGGATCTTGCCTCTTGTAGCTCGGAACCTTCTTCTTCGATGGGCCCACCAGATGATGAAAGGCAGTTCTACACCTTCGTGGTCCTGCATGCCGCAGAAGACGAGCTGGTGGCTTGCCGGGTGAAGGAACGCTTGGAGGCCTTGGGGGTCTCCAATGGGGCCACCTTCAGCGAAGACTTCCTCACCCCTGGGTGTGGCCAACTCAACTGTTTCCAGAACTCCCTGGACAACTCAGCCTTCACGCTTGTGCTCCTGACCAAGAACTTCACGGGCCGCCTTTGTGACTATCAACGTGACACGGCCTTAATGGACTCCCTCACCCGCTGCTGCAAGAGGCACTCGGTGATTCCATTTGTGCCCAGGGAACACTCTCTAAAGTCTGGGGAAATGCCCCTCTTGCTCACTTCGTTGGTGCCCTTGTGTGAAACGTCTCCCGTGTTTGACAAGAGGGTGAAGAAGACCTTCACTCCAAAGGTGATCCAGGAGAAGAAAGCCACCTGGGACCTCCTGAGACAGATCCAGGAAAGAGAGGAGGAGAGAGAACGGGAACGAGAAAACTTGAAGCTACAACAACATCTCGCTCTCCTCAACCTTCAGTCATCAGTTCGACCACCGGTGGTGGACATGTCAAGGATGCAAGCCCAGGTGGGCGATGAGACTCAAGTGTTTCCTCCTCCTGCAACATCCTTCATGAAACTGGGGCTCGATCAGTCTTCCTTCTCCCAACCGTTCCTGTCCTCGGTGGGTTCTCCAAATGCAATGCTGGGTCCCCAACTCATCATTCAGAATGCCCAGATGATTCAGATCGGTGATTATAACCACATGCAGGTGGAAAGAAGCAATGCGGCAGTTGGCACGGCCAATGAGACCGTTGAGAGGCCACCGGTAGTGGAGATGGAGGACAACCCTGGAGAATGGAAACGAGATGGATGAAAGGAGACAGCAGAAAAATGTCTTAAAATTTCCTAATCAGAAATGATTGTCAAGGGAAGGGGGCACTTTGACTCGCAAAGTTGTAGGGACCAGCAAGTACTGGGACCTTGAATGGAGCAGGACAGGAGGACCTGGAGCTTCATGGGTGACCATCTCCTCTTTGCAACCCCCCAACAGGGACTCATAAAGGACAAAATGCTCAACTTACCATTCGTTTAGTGACAAAGTTACAATGAAAAAAAGGACCATTTTTCACACTTACGACTGTTGCGGTATGCCCATGGTTGTGTGATCTAAATTCAGACACTTGGATGCTTGGTCACTGGCTCCTATTTATGATGGTTGCTGTGTTCCCAGGGTTGCGTGATCCCCTTTTGCGACCTTCTGAAGAAGCAAAGCCAATGGAGAAGCCAGTTTCAATTAACAACCATGTTTGCTAACTTAACAATTGAAGTGATTCACATAATTGTGACAAGCAAGGTCGTAAAATGGGGCAAACTTCACTTAACAACTGTCTTAATGTTGAGCTCAGTTGTGGTCCTATGTCAGGGACTACCCATATCCTTTTTAATTTTGCAATTTGGCAGACAGGAGTTTTGGGATCCTTCAATGCTTTTTAGAAAAGTGGGGGGGGGGGAGCCTTTTGCAGCCCAGCCAAGACTTCAAAAGGGATGAATCTCAAAGGACAGAGATAAGAGGGCACCGACTTCTTTTAAGTTTGATTGAAAATTCTGGGATGTGTACAAATTGCTTTATGCTGTGCGACATCTATGCAATATATGTGGGCCTTTGAAAATGACTTTGTTCGTATTGCAAATGGAATTTATAAGGAGCCTGGTTTGATTTTGGTTTAAGAGGCGAAGAGTCATTGTCATCTTATTTACGGCTTGGTGTCTGAACGGAATCATGGCTTACTCTATAACCAGGTTTAAGCCACGGTGTTAAGACAGGGCGTAGAAATGGAGAGCTTTTTAAAATTCCAGGCAATGCTGGATCCTAACAATCAAGATAGTGAAGATATGTGGACTTCATGGCTGGCTGGGGAATTCTGGAAGTTGAAATCCAACACATCTTAAAGTTGCTCAGGTGGGGAGAGAGAGGGAGAAGAGAGGAGTGAGATCGACAGAGAGAGACGGAGGAGAGACTGACAGATGGAAGATGGAGAAAGAGGAGAGGGATAGAGGGAGAAAAGAGGATAGAGATGGATAGAGAATTCCTCCCTCCTTTCTGCATTTCATCAGATCTGAGGATGTAAAGAAGGAAGGACAGATCCAGTTTCTGGAGAAAGAGATCCAGTACTTTTTCCAGTCTGGGGAAGAGGCATTAAAGACGACTGTCTGTCTTTAAATACATCTACTCGGGCAAAGTTGTCTATTTATTTATCATAAAAAATGAGGGAATTATTATTTCTTAGGGCGCTGCAAGGAAATATGGGTCCTCCTTTGGAAAAGAGCTCTGGGGCTGGGTAGACTTGAGTGTGGGTTGTCTTTCCTCTCTTCTTAATGTCTTCTGAATTGGGCCCCGCTAGTCTTCAGGCATGTATAAAAATGGGGGGGTAGATTACAATGCCACAGCGGCCATCTTGCCTTTTCTGCCCCCCCCCCCAAAAAACCTGGCAGATGACTGCACCTACTAGATATCTTATATTCAGTGTAACATCTAAAGAATAGCTGCTGGCTGGGGATTGCTGGGAGTGGAAGTCCACAAGTCTTAAAAGTTGCCAAGGTTGGACGCCCCGGTCTGAAACTTTTACCAGTAGTAAATAATACCAGTGAGATATGCATTGATGCATAAATGGGGGATTAACGGAACGAGGGACTCGTTCTTTTCCAGGCAAAGTTAAATTTAAGGAACCAGAGCATATTGAATTTGCTCTGCCTGGTAAACAGAATGATCACTGTTTTAGGCAGGATCTACCCTAAGCTACCAGGTGCTCAGCAGAAACCCCCAGATTCTCCTATGGGGAGAATTTCGCTGTGGATTCCTCAGTGCTCTCTGAGCTGGGCTGTTTTCCTTGCGTGCGTTTCATGACCCAGCTAGGTAACATCATCAGTGCCAGAAGGGAGTGTGGGGTATTGGTAGCTCAAGGTTGAATGTGGGGTCCTTGGTACTCTGAACTGGGTTGTTTTCTTGCAGGCATTTCATTACCAAACTAGGTAACATCATCAATGGATTACATGAGGTAGCCCATAGAATTTGATCCTACTACAAGATTCTTCCATTTTTAACTCATTTTTTCATAAATGCCAAACTTTGAAGAAATGCAGGTGTCTTAACTCAGGCTCAAAAATGTCACCCTATACAGGTAGTCCTCGACTTGTGACTGCTGGTAGTTACAACTGACTTCCCCAGAGTTACTTACAACCCAGATTTGAAATTCCAATGGCCCCCTCCCATAATCACACAATCACATTTTGGGTGTTTGGGAACTGGCTGGCATTTACAGGGTCCCGTAGTCACACAACCACAATTTGCGAAATTGTGGGGGGAAAACAATTGGCTCCAGCTTATAACACCCATTGTGAACAATAGATTTGCTTAATGACTGCCTTGTTTGCTTTATGACTGTTGCATTCCTTTAACAACCATCACAAAAGAGGCTGGGAAATCAGGTGAAATCATGCAGTGACCCACTGAACAACCGGCATGACTTACGACCATAGTTCCAAACCCCAAACAGTCGTAAATTGAGGACTACCTGTACATTAAAACAAACACCTCTAGCCACACACCCATATGAAAACTAACAAGAAGAGTCAGAGACACAATTGTGTATTTTTTTTTTAGCAGCATGACATTTTCTTCTTGATTTTCACTCTCCGTATAACTTTATTTACTTCAAGTTAGGAAGGTTGGCTCTCAAGGGGAGCATACACTGCTTGTGCATTTTTTTCTTCTGCCACAATTGCCAAATCAACCCCATTCTTTGCAACAAAACCAAAAAAAGAAAAGAAAATGGTAACCTGAAACTTCCTTTGCTTTACCTGCTAATATTCTTTTGTTTGCTTTTAACACTGCAAAAATGCAAAGCTGCAAAATCCACGGAGGGAAAAAATACCCTGAGGTTTCTGTAGTTCTCTTGAGCCCCTAAACCAGCAATTTCTCAACCTCTACAGCTTTATGATTGGACTTCAACTCCCAGAATTCCCCAGCCAGCACAGCTGTGCTGGCTGGGAAATGCTGGGAGTTGAAGTCCAAGCATCTTAAAACTGCAGAGGTTGAAAAACTATGCAAGGCAATTTAAGACCTCTGCTTCTTGTTATCCCTGGGCTGTGTGAAGATGCAGAAATGATTCTCCAAAATCACCCCCTACTTTCCAAACACATCCGCATACAAACACCAAATATAGGCCATTTGCTGCTCCACCCTGCCCAAACCAGGAATCCTTTAGGGAGGTTTACTCCTTTGACGTCCATGAGAAAAACAAAGCAACATCTTTTGGCATCCTCAGTTGTCAGCTGATACTGTTTCCACACACCCCGCTTCTGCTTCAAAGCAGAACAAAATGTAGAGATGGATTCAAAGAGAATACCGATCTCTTAATTTATGGAGATCATCAGATTGAAATGATGCCTCCAACGGAGGTTCACCCCAGAGAGAATGATGATCGGAGTAACTGGGGGGCGGGGAATCTACATTCTGAAACTTTTTGGTCTGATCAATTTTTGATTTCTCTCTTTTGTGAGGCTGGTAGACCATTTAACCAAGTCTTTTTGAAGGAAGACCTCTGAAGCAGTGTTTCCTTAAGTTCAGGAACTTTTAAGAAGGGTGAACTAACTCCCAGAATTCCTCAGCCAGCCATGCGGAAGTGCACCCTGCTTAAAAGTTCCTGAGGGCTTCTAAACAGTTCCAGATTCCCAGGATGGGTTTCTTTGATCTGAAAAAAAGTCTAACTGGACACGAGCAAGCACCAAGGATGATGACAGCACTCTATTGGCCTCCTTTATTTCAGCCTACTCTAACCTTCACCTGTCCCACTGCTATGAAGTTAAGATGGTCCACAAGTCATGCAACTATCAACAGCCATGGCCACCTTACAACAGCTCCAAACATCTGCCGTTAACACTGTTGGTAAGTGAGGTAGACCCTGAGAGAAAGGACAAGAAAGGTCCTTCAAGATTCAAATGCAAACACCCGTCCTTCTCAATCCGTTCAAGTCATTTTTATCCATCCGTCCGTCCGTCCGTCCATCCGTCCATCCATCCATCCATCCATCCACTCAACCCACCTTGCCACCATTTTTCTCTTGCCTGATGCAGCCTCAACCCCAACTGCGCCGTCTGCATGGAACAGAATTTACAGGACACACCAACAAGAATCAATTCAGCAGAGCTCAGTAAGGGTGTGTGTGTGTGTGTGTGTGTGNGTGTGTGTGTGTGTGTGTGTGAGCTATTCACCTATCCTTCAACATCCATTTCTGCCCTTTACATAATTAAAAAAAAAATCATCGCTTGATAACCAAGCCAAAAGGGGGGTGAACGACTAATACTAAGAATTCAAGTTACAACCCACTTTTTGCAGATATGAATAAATTTCTGATTTTCGATGCCCCCCCTGCCCTGAAGAGTTAAGGAAGGCGGGGACATGTGAAGAAACTAGGGTGCCATAGTGTAAGCGTTTAACTCTCCTCTGCTCAATTTGGTGGTTACTAGGCACGTTTTTAATGGGAAGTATACCTAGACAGGCCCACAGTGCAAAAAAGGTTTTCAGTATATAGGTTTTCTTTGGCTTCTGGGAGATTTTAAAAAGCATTTGCTCCTTAACCTTTACAGAGGCTGCAAAGAGGTGATTTTGGACAATATTGCCCAAACACCTCCTGTTCCTTAAGCTCTTCCAGAAAAATGGGGCCATCCTAGCCGAAAGAACATAAATCGGGGGTCTAAAAAAATTGGCCACTTTAAGACTTATGGACTTCAACTCCCAGAATTCCTTAGTCAGCAGGCTGGTTAAGGAATTCTGGGAGTTTAAGTCCACCAGTCTTAAAGTGGTCAAGTTTGGAGACCTCTGATGTAAACGAACAGAGTTTTTGCCAGTGATTGGGTCAAAAACACACACCCTGTTTCTCTTTTCCGGAGAGGAAAAATAAATGGCTTAATTAAATTTCACAATCTGGGGAACCTTTTACAGCCTGGTCTGCCTACAGTACAGGGCTCACTCCGCTGACAAGAAAAACCAGCAGCCAAATAAACATACAATTATTACCATCAGCTTTGAAAACAGCCCGCAAAATCTCAACCGCAAAATCTCAACCGATGTTAAGAGATGGTCGAAGCAAGAACTGAAATCGGGCGGGGGGGCGGGGGAGAGGAGGAGAGAGAACAGGAAAAACCAAACCTCACTGCACCCAGCTTGGATCAACCATGCAAAGAATCAAATAGCCTGCTGTTCAAAATGAAGGAAACCGCCCCCCCCGGCCCCTTAAGTTACAAGACTGAGCTGAACAAAAGAACATTGTTAAGACTTGGTGGGTTTGTCTCAATCCATTCTTACGTCTTCCAAAAGGAAGGGTGCAAAATGGAAGAACTTAAAAAGCTCAACCAACGTGCAAGCTGAAAGCAGGCCATGCAAAACATTCATCTATCTTGCACGTGGCCACTGTGGGGCTGGTCACACAATCAGATCCGCCAGCCCCCTATTTCCCCACTTCTCACAGGAACACAAAGAAGATGGTGTAGGCTGAGAAAAGATTTGAGGAACTTTGGAGCAATGAGTCAGCCCTGGAGGTTTTCTTGGGGGCCCTAGAAATGTTCCAGCAAACTGAATCTAGCCAATTTTTTTTTTTGCAGTGTCCCAAAAGGGGACTAAATCAATGTAAAATGAGAAGGGGGCTAAATTCAACTCCTTGGCTTTGTCTGGAAGGCCAGGGAGAAAAAATATGAGGGGACTTTCAAAGACAGATTAAGGACAGATCCGTAGAGGAGTGTCTCTCAACTTTGGCCACTTTAAGATGAGTGGACTTCAATCCCCAGAATTCTAGGAGTTGAAGTCCACCCATCTTAAAGTGGCCAAAGTTGAGCAACACTGCAGTAGAGCCTGTCATCTACCTAAGAAGATCCCAGATAGTGAGGCCACTTGTGCGTTTGGGCAAAAGACGCCTTCTCCATGTCAGGGGCTGGACAGAAGAAAGACAGAGACCACATAAGCTGGCCAAGTGCAAACCAAAGCTTTTAAAATCCAGACCCCAGGAAGACTGTGAATCCAAGTCCCCTCCCTGCCACCAACAGCAGGTTTAGGAAGAGACCAGTAGGGAGTAGAGAGTCGTCCTTGGCTAATGCAGCTCAATGAAGGCTTCCAACTCTTCAGGGATAAAACCCTTATAAGGGATCTTGTGTTTATCCAGCGCTCGGGCCGCAAGGCACTGTAAGGTGATGTAATTAAAAGGCTGCATCATGGCCTTGGTGAGCTGCTTCTCATCCAGGAGCTCGTAGGCTGTCTGTTTGAAAGCGTTGGTGGCATCCATGTGAGCTCCGGCCTCCATTAGGGCGCTCATGATGAGGGGGCAATTGTTCCGGGCAGCCACGTGCAGCGGGGTGTTGTTGTCGTAATCCCGACTGTCCGGGTCGGCCCCGCACTCCAGCAGGAGGTTCACCACGTGGAGTGAGGGGAATTTCCCCACCGGGTAGCGGCCCACCGTGGTGGTGTCCTTGTCCACAGCCATGTGCAATGGGGTGAAGCCGTTCTTGCCTCGCGGGTGACACTTCAGCAAGCGGTAGATGGTTTGGCGCTTCTGGTGCTCCTGCTCGGGAACGCACTCCACTTTTTCCAGCAAAAAGACCAAGTGGAGGATGATGGCCAGGGCTTTGGTGAACTGGGAAGCGTCGGCCACTGGGTCCTTCCGGTGCTGGAGGGCCCTCTCGACTTCACGGACCCCTTTGCTCAGAACCACCATGAGATCAGAGAAGCCCAGCTGAGTCCCTAAGGCGCCCTTCGAGCGGTCCTGCAGCACGTACGAGAAGAGCTCAGCAAAGGAGAGGAAGCTGCTGGCCGTCATCGGGCTCAAGGGCTCCAGGTTGCCCTGCTGCATCTCCAAGGCGTACTTCCACAGGTTAATGCACCGCTCAAAGTTGCCTGAATCAGCGTAGACGGCCCCCCGGTAGCGGATATAATACGAGGTATCCGGGTGAGACGGTCCCAGGATACGCTCTCGGATCAACAAAGCCTGCATCCTCATCTCATCCGGATCCGTGATGAGCGATTCCAGCTCCTCCATGCTGCTCACTTCTTGGGCGTAGTCGTAAGCCAGCACCCGCTGCCGAGGCTCCGCCTTCGAGAGGGCCTCGCCCCCTTGGAGACGCAGCTCCATCGCCCGGCGCCAGTGCTTCAGGGCGCCTAGCAGATCACGCTTCTTGTCCACCATGGTGGCGCCCAGCAGCTCCAGCGCCTCCACCGCGGCCTCTCGGGTGCAGTAGATGTGGGATCCCCCGGTCTCATCGTCTTCCTCCTCCTCTTCTTCCTGATCCTCCTTCTCCTTCTCCTCTTCCTCGGCCTCCTGGCTTTGGGGTTCCTCCAGCGCACCCCGGATGAGGAATTCCACAATGTTGGCGTGCCCAGTGACGCTGGCGGCCAGCAGCGGGGTCATGCCGTAGCCATCCCGCTCCATCCGTGCCTGGCCAGCCAACAGCAGGCGAAGGATCTCCAGGCTGCCGGACTCGGCACAGTCGTGCAGGGCCGTGTTGCCCTTCAGGCTGCGGCGGTTGACCTCAGCGCCCCGCTCCAGCAGGTAGCGGGCGATGTCGGCGTGGCCCTTGTAGCAGGCGATCATCAGGCAGGTGTGGCCGTGCCTGTTGGCCACCTCCAGGTCGGCCCC
>AZIM01005978.1:11136-25892 GCA_000516915.1 Ophiophagus hannah | reverse complement strand
GATACTGTAAAATCTCCAGTCAGAGGTCGTATTTGCCGGTTCTCTGAACTACTCAAAATTTCTGCTACTGGTTCTGCAGAATTGGTCAGAACCTGCTGAATACCACCGCTGCATCAATCCTAATATTACATTTGTCTTCTGACATGGAAATGTTGTAGCTGTTATGAAATATGAAGAAGTAACGACAGCAATCTTAAAATACATTGTTTTGCAATGTGTTTTCCAATTTTTTCAATCATTTCTCTTTCAGTCTTGTGAATAATTGCTCTCTTCTTTCCCAAATATTTTCCTCCACAAATTAAATACCTTTGGTCTTTCCACTAAAAATAGTGACCATCTTCTCTAATTCTCCCACTTTTTTTAATGTTAAGCTGGGTGACCTGAAGAAGATTGGGAAATGATTGCAACAACTGACCTTTGTATGTTTCTAAAATAGTACAGAAAGTCCCTCTAAAAAGTAGAAATGATTTTGAGCAAGCATATTCTTATAGCACCCAATATGATACGTTTTTTCTGTATGGGTTTCTTTTTGATCAGAACATGGAAATTCAAGACAGTGAATAATGTCTTTTAAATAACACAGTTCACAAAATAGTCAATTCCTGGGAGTAGAAAGAATGGCTGTTATACTGTGTTGAAGATATGGGTGTTATTAATGTTTAATACACAATATTCCCCTATGGAATTGCAAAGGAAAATCTTAAGAATAATAAACTGGCAAAATGAATTAGATATCAAAGAGATAACCTCTTCCCATGCATCTGCAAAATCTCAGGAAGTAAAAAAGACATGGCAGTAATATTTCAGAATGGATAATGCAAACACCTCCATTCATTCTTTATTATAGAACTCATGATCAAAAGCACTTTTTTTGAAAAATATGACAAAGAAGAAACGTAGATTACTCTTCAAATTGCATGTTTGTAATTTGCTTCAATAAATTAGTCATGGGATTCCTATCTCCAAAAATAAGATATAGTAACATTGTAGCTGCATACATAACCAAACAACACCATCTACACATATAAGGAAATTTATAGCATGGTTGAGAGAATGCCAACATACATATATACATACATACATGCATGCATGCATACATACATACATACATACATATATATTCTTATCACCCAGGGTTAGTGCACAAGCAACACATGCTAGGTGAAAGCTTGTCAGCCTATATTCAACCAGCATCTTCCAAAATCCCCACAATCCAGCAATTCCCGATCTGTTCCCCAAAGTCTCTGCCCAGAGGGCACACCTACAGCCCAAGAGAAGTCTTGTACCCACACGCCTGCACACACTTCGTGCAATTTCCCAGCAGTGAAACTCCATCAACTTCAATGCAAAGGATCAAACCTCAGTCAACAACAGCAAGGATTCTGGAGTAAAGTTCTTCTAGGAACCGTGGACAGTGTTAATGCAATATGCACTTGTTCCCAACAAAAATCCCTCCCCACAGCATCTCCTTAAATGCTATTCTCCTGGTGATTCTCATGAGGAGGGGTGGGGAGCTCTCCTCCTGAGTAGTTGGGTCACCCTGCACTGACTCAGCCTCCTCTCCATTCTCCACACTCTGGGATCATGTGGAGGAAGCATTTGCTCATCTCTGGAGCTCCGCTGCTCCTCTGCTCCTCTGCTCCACTGCCTGCACTTTTCATCTCCTCCCCGCTTCCTCAATCTTGATCAGCCTGCACCCTCTCTTTCTCCCTGCCTACTCTTCCAAGGCCTTGTCCTCATCCCCAGATCATTCCTCAGGGCCACAGAGAGCCCTTCCTTTGGCCTAGGATCCATCTCTTCCTCCTCCTCAGACATGGGCTCCAACGGGGCCATGATATATACATACATACATACATACATACATACATACATATCAACAAACTCTGAAGAGAACCTAAAACCCTAATAAGGACTAAGCATGCTCAATGGATAGGGGATTGTGACTTTTAAAGGAAGAGAAAGAAAATATCAATGAAATGAAGTGGGATGTTGTCTGAAGTGCTAAAAGCATTTCACATTTCAACATTTTGTTCTATATAACTCCTCTATTATCAGCTACTTTGGATCCAACTACAAATGTATTTATTATTTATATTTTACATGAGGTGGAATCTCCAGCTGGACTGGAGGGAGGGGTTAAGAAACCTGGAGTTTGGAGTCTTTGCACTTCATGAAGCATCAAAGGCTGGACCTCCCCCCAAATCCTTAAAGACTTATCTTGTCATTCCCAAATGAATGCAGTCACTCTGGCGACATTCTTGTAATAAACTCTTACTGAGACTCTTCACAAGTGGTTCTGGTTGCTTTTGCCTGACAGTACAAGTAACTTTAGTAAATCTACAAAAAATGGACTTTCAAATAATAATACGTTCATTAGAAACTACCTACAAGTGAAATTTCCTAGTCTACAACTAATAATGCACAACATTCATATTTTGGAAAACAATAGAACACTCAAGTTAGTTTATAGATTCATACATTGGTTTCCTAAGAAAATGTTCTTATCTATTGCTTTTCTGACTTCCTAGTTAACATTCAGGAATGAAAAACTATAATGTATTGGTAATGTAATCAATATTCTGTTTTAAACAAAGAAGTTGTAAAGCTCTAAATTCCATAACTTTTATAGTTAAACTTTGGAATAATCGCTGCTAAATAGTTATGATATTTGGACCCCAAACTTAATTCTATATATATTCATTTTGGTTTAAAATTCAGGGACTTATGTTTTCTCCTTTTATATAATGTTATATTTTCAAAATTTAGTACTTAAATGAAATTAATAGTACTTAGTAAGGTTGGTAAGGTTGGTAGTTGTACATAATGCCAGATGCTTTAGCTTGACCATATTGATATTCATCCATTGAAATGAGTTATGTGTAGAAGTTATCTCAAGTGAATCATGCTGTTAATATTTTGGGCAGAGATGGTTAATTTATCTAGGGTTCCTTATTAGGAATCTTTCCATTATTCTATTGCTTTGGGATAAAATCTGGTCTTAATCCTATTAAATAGGGCTGCGGAATGCTTTAGATTCAAAGGCAAGTGCTTGAGAGCATACAGAGGTGCCAACATAACACCTGGCAAGAATTCCTTAAACCAACTATGTATTCTCCTAGGATCGTACTGCAGCTGTGATCAGAGGCATCTGCAATAGAAAAGCATCATTTGCCAAAATGATGAAAGCAGCATCATGCTCTTGGGATGAGAACTCCCCTTCTATGATGCATGCAAGTGTGACATGTCCTGATGTACATATTAAAAGGGAGCATTTTTGGTGGGAAGGCACAATATTGCCCTTATCATCACATACACATGCCCTGATCCTATTTCTGGCATTCCTAGAAAGAAGAGCAGATGACAAAAGTTACAGACAAGTGCTATGGTGTCTCCTCAATATGTTCTGAAGCATCTTGGAATACAAAATGCTGCACAGCCCTGCAGTTTACAGATTCTTGATGAAATTAATGGGTTTCAAATGGTTAAATTTCATTAATTTCGAAATATCTATTATGTGAAATTCAGCCTAGATGCTATGTTTTCATTCTAACCTGTTGTATGTTTCACATAGTGTTAACACATATTTAGCTTTGGAGTTTTAATGATAGAATTTCATTTAGCATCATGAAAGATTGGAATTCTGCTAACAGAGATTATATTCATGTTCTTTGTTTTCTTGGGTTTCAACAGTTAGAAGATGTTCCCATGCTTTATATTGATATGGAATTGGTGATTTACAGAGGGAAGATGGCAAACATCACCCACTCCTATCTCAACAACCCATGCTTACATTGATTGGAGATATTCCTGAAACAGATCGTAGCTTTACTAATTGTAGACTTAGCCATCTATCATGCTTCTGGAGTCAAGGATGGAATAAGCTAAATTGAAGTATTTTAGTGTCAGTCCTTTTAATTGTACTGATTTTAATGAGAAGGAAGCAATATAAATCTGAATTGCTCTGTTCCAGTACAATTGAGGGTCAAATGTTATCTCACAACAGTGAGTTCTGTGCTAAGCTCCATAACCTGTTTGCAATCTGGAAAAAAAAATCCAATTAATATTTCAGTAGCTTTCTTTTGTTTCTTTGTTTTTTAACTAATTTCACTTTATCCCTGAGTTCAGCAGCAGGAAGTTCATGGTGCTGAAATGTTATCAGCATATATACTGCTAACAAGATAGAGTGGTGTATATATTTGAGAAAGTTGATGTAAAACAATGAAAGTGCAGTTTGTTTGAGGTTTGGCAGCTTTGCCTAGATAAAAAGCCAGAGCTGGTCCCTGTGTTACCAAAGATTGACAGTACTATTTCAGTTAAGTTTATTGTTCAAACTAAACCATTACAAAGTATAGTACGAAAGAAAACAAATTTGATTTTGAAGTTGACTTTTTGTGCTTGGAGCATGTGAAGAGGGAAAATGTTCTGACAGCTCAAGCTTACTCAAGCTTAATGACTGATCTAAATTGGAGCTTGGGAGAGAAAAGAAATTGTTTAGTGATGCCTCAGTTGTCATTGATTGCTATGAGCAATTTTAAAGCTATTCAAGACGAGAATTGCCAATTTGGTTCTGAAAGGGGAGAAAGTGGTACATACGATTAGAAGCTGGTATAAATGGTATCCCATTTTTAAGAGATAGAGAGAGAAGTTTTGAATTACGTGCATGCATAGGTGATAATCACCATTGCCTATAGAGTGTTATATAATATATCAGCAGGGGGAAAAATCACTGGAGGGATGAACAGTGCTGGAGAAGATGGAAGGAAAAAACAACTTTCTCAGTGATGATTTTACTGTCAACGGTGACAATACAACAGATAAAAATAAAATGCTGGATGCCAGAAACACCAGCCAGTTAAGGAAAGCAAAGAATCATTTTTGAAATATGGCCTGTGTAGAAAGGTTTTATTTTTCTAAGGGATAACCAAAAAGCTGAAATTTAAGCTTTTTGCCCTTGGGAAATCATCTCCAAATAGCTATTCATTTTGAGATTTATTAATTTAATTTACTTAAATAATTTGCTTTGATACACTACTGCTGTAAATGGTTTACAGAAAGTAAATTAAAAAAAACCAAAAAGGTTTATTGATGAATATTTATTTGAATAATTATTCATTTATTATATGCACTTTATAAAATATATTCTGTCAGCTATATAGACAAATATAAAACAAAGTAGAATTAAAATAATAAAAATACAATTAAAAATAAGATCTAAAGTCATTTCTTTAAAAAAAAAACCCAGCCACAGTAGCATTTAAGGACTTTTTTTGAAGGACACAGTATCCACCATCAACAGAGTTTATTGGGACAATGTTGACATCATGGTAGAAGATTAAGAGATGGCACTTTCCTTGCATTGGGAAGGAATTTAGCTAATGAGATTTTGAATGGTGTACCCTTAGTGCTTTTTTTAAAAAGCAAGTTGGCTTGTACTTGATCAGAACTTAAGTGATCATCTAAAACAGGGCTATCAAACTCCTGGCCTGCGGGCCAGATGCATCACATGCTGGTCACACCCATGCCCGATTTAGTGAAGGGGAAAAACATGTCATGTGACACCACCATGATGACATGAGTTTGACACCCCTAGTCTAAAAGATCAGATTAAGTTGAATTTTGCCTTTAAAAATGGTATCTAGGTCTAGTCTCTATATACTAAATGGCAGAAGACTATCCAGATGTGCTTACATTTATGTTATGGACCAAAACAACTTATACTGATTACACGTTAATTACTGGGATTATTATTTCTTCTTATGGAGAGTTTCAAAATGCTGCTTCACCTGTATAGTGATCAGCTCCCACTTTATACTTGATGACCAACTTACCCCTTTAATTTTTTTTTTCAGTAGCACAAGGATGAACAAGATGCCAAGCCATATGGACTACAGAATTGTTTACAGAATTGTTGATTGGACTTTGTATTGACCAACTGTCCATATGTTCCTTTGGCTTTTTTGCAAAATTAAAAAACAGAAGTTGAACACTTTCTTAGCTTGCAATTCTTTATTTTGGACCAAGTGAAAATCAAGTTTCTTCTGAAGCATAGTTCAATAAAACATTGTGTTGAAAGCCCTCATTTCAGCTTCTCTAAATCTGAGACATATGCAATATGCAAAGGTTTCTTACAAATTCGATTAAAACTCAAAAGCGGATCAACCAGAGATACAATATGGCTGTTATACTTTTTTATTTTTACATCAATGATATAGTAAGATATATGAATGATTCTATCCCCCCAAGTTAGTTCTAAATTCCTAAATTTAGGCTTTTTCTCCTCTTCAGTTCTTCAAATAGAATATGATCAGGTAAACAAACTTTGAAGAGAGAAGAAAAAAGACCCCAAGGGTCAGACAAACCTAAGGAAAGGTCTGGTCTTCCTGTCATCAGCAAATAGTAGATACATAGTTACTCTCCCAGAGGTGGTTTTCCAAAAGGCAACTGGACTTTCTTGGTTTTTCTTTGAAAATGTTTCACTTCTCATCTAAGAAGATTCTTCAGTTCTAATTGACAGTTCAATTAGGGGAAAAAAACCAAGTAAATACAATTGTCTTTTGGACAATGACCTGGATGATTGAAAATCGCCATAGACATTTAGTCACATAGTTACACCTAGCCATAAAAAAGCTTTTTTTTTCCTTGCCTATTTTCATGCTTTTCCCTCTGTGGTTTTACAAGACAAATATTAAAAAGTAACTGGCTGAAAGGCTCTGTCCCTGTGATTCTGGATAGGTGGAAGTCATGGAACATGTATTTTTTCATTGCTCCTTTTATGGAGGCATTTGAACGAAATTGATCCTTCCTTTGATCAGCAGTTATCCTGATCATTCCAATTCAGCTTATGTCCAGATGTTACTTACAGGTGAACCACCATTTATTACAGGGCACACTGCTTGGTTTTGCACTGTAGCATGTAAGCTCCTGCTGTATTGGTACATTTTTATGTAATTTTAGATACTATCATATTTTAGGAAATGTTAGACATCACATTTGCAGCCTAGATTTTCTTTCACTTTACTTATGAGACTTAATCACAAGATAAGAGAATATACATATGTAGCACAGGGATCAACACCAAGCAAACAATCAATCAGAAAGCAATATGCTAATCAAGCATCAAGGAGAAATCCAACCCCCACCACATCCTGTAAGCTATTGTATATAAACAGGAAGCAAACCCTCTACTCACATATAATGAAATGTCTGCAAGCAAACAACCAATCTCAGAGACCACCATGGACTTCACAGAGTCTTAATCAGGTTGCTTAGTCAGTCAGCAATATTTCAATCAGAAAGCCAGTTTGGTCTAGTAGTTAAGACATCAGGCTAGAAACCAGGCGACTCTGAGTTCTAGACCTCCTTAGACATAAAAACTAGCTGGGTGATGTTGGACCAATCACTCTTTCTCAGTTCAACCCACTTCACAGGGTTGTGGGGAAAATAGGAGAAGGAAGTAATATTCTTTTGCCTTGAGTTAATAATTATTTTTATACATGATATATAAATAAATATAAATAAAACAAACTTTAGTAATGAATTTTTACCTATGTTCCTTAAGATATATTGTTATAGATTATTATAAATCACTCATGAATAATTTCTTGTACTGACCAAACTTGGATGGGAGACACCTAGAAAAATCAAAGCCATTTTATGCTGGGAAGTCTAAAGAGCACACTGAAAGAAATCAATGGAAAAACTGCTTCCGTATTGCTTTTAAGAAAACTATATAGATGTGCCCATGTAGTCAAATTTAACTAAAATGAGACTTTGCCTTTTCTAATAACCCTGTAGAAAACTTTCACATTTTACACAAGCAAAATCATAATAATACACAAAATAGAATTTAATATAGCACCCACAACTCAAATATAATACAGCAAGCTAATAAGACATACATAACTAGGTAATCAAACAATATTGCCTTTCTGTGTTGAAGAATTTCACATTTGAAGTTAAAGTCCATACATTTTTTTTCCTTATTTCTTTTCTCCGCTACATGAGAGTTATAGAAACATTAATAGACAGCCACAATGATTTCTGAGCTATGATATCCTTATCCAATTGAAACATACAAAACTGTGCATCTCTTCACATGCATGACCTGCAGCATGACAGCCACTTCCATGTGACTCCTGCTAACAAGGCAAGGTTGTGCCTTTAATTAATGTAACCTCCCAATGTACTGCAACTACATTCATATTTCACATATATTCTCGTGCCATGATGGAACATTTTGAATGTTGCTATATATGGACATTGGAATGATGGGGAAAGGTCTCTATGACATCACAATTGTCATAGCATCACTCAAAAGATGCAGATTATGCAATTTGCATCAGTCACACCATAATTTGTGTCACTAGGGCTTGAAATAGATGCCTATGTTGCTATTTCTGTTGCAGGTTCTGCTTAAGAAAAGTGGCCTGACTAGATTAATGACAATTTCAGATTATTTTCATCTAGATCTAATCATAAGATCTCTAGATTTAGACACCCCACATGATAGAAGGTTTTCCAATGTACATAAATACCACTATACTGCTGTACTGATTGAATTATTAGTGGTGAGGAAAGGTGATCTAATTAGAATATGAGAAGATCTGCTATAAATTTAGAGTTGGGCTATAATTCATGTATGGTTATCTTTAAAAATCTGGTGGGTTTGTCTTGCCAAATAACTTCCTTCATTAATTATGTCTTTGTTCCATTTATGCCCACCTTTACATATAAAATAGCAAGTTGTGTTTTGCCTGGCCAGATTCCTGCATCTAGACTTGTATTTCCCACTCTGACTGCTATCAAAATCTTTTTCAAGTTTAAATGTACAGGGATTGATCCTGGGATCTTAAATGTGCAAAGTATGCATTGATATATTTAAGCTGTGTTCTCTCTTATGTTATTATTTTCCCATTCTTTTCAGTGTAGTTTATTACTGACACAATTTTCCTTACCACCTTCCTGGTTAACAACCCTTATTCATTCCAGCCTATGAAATGTTAGACTGGGAAACTTTGGCAGGGCTTTGGACAAGAATATTCCTGCAGAAACTTTCCTGGGGCTTAAAGCTTGTCTTGATTTTTTAGCTTATTTTAATCTTCAAAAGTAGGAAATTGGTTTGCTGCAAACCAGAATGACAGCCTCAAGCATGACATATATTTCCATGACCATTCTATGTATTCTTAGGTATTAAAACATTGTTAAGAAATATGGCTATAGCTTTGAGATTCATTTGTTCAGTAGACTTTCCAGGTCTTTTCTCCTCTCCTCCTCCTCTTGTTATGCTACTTTGAGCATTTTCATTGATTGATTTATTAAATTTATATACCTTTCAACTCCCAGCAAGAGAATTTAGTACAGTAAAATTTTAAAAAGTAATTAAAAGCTTGTTAGGAAATATGTGTAACTTAATATGAAAACAACAAAAGTGAGTTAATGTGATAGAGACTTATGTGCATGCTAGAAGATAGACGTGGCTAAATGAACGTTCTTAGAGTTTTATCTTTGTGAATTGATATTTTGGCCAAATCCACAACTTATTTATAAAAATAATAAAGGCAGGATTTTAAAAATACCATATCAAACCATACCATTTATATTCCCATTTGACTTTATATATTTGATTTATACTTTGCTTTTTTACTTTGGTGGGTAAAAAAGACAGTTAACATTAAATTTAAATATATTCAAAAACAAAGGTAATATAAATGGATAATTAAGGAGAAAGAGAAAGAGAAGTAAAATAGTAACATCAATTTTCTATGGACTCCTTGTTCAACATATCAAAATTCTTGATGCAAAAACTTAACTGTGGAATTCTAAATGTTTAAATTACCCAATTTGTTGCTTGACTATCATTATAAAAAAGTAGAAAAGGAAGATAAATAAATAAAAAGGAAGAGGGAGATAATAATACATTGTCATTAAACATGCCAAATGGGCAAATGATGGCTTAATACTCACATAATTCAGGTTTCTATTGGTAAAATCCAGGGAAGCAAGTGTCATGTCCTTGTCCATGCACCAGATGTAGATCCTGAGAACAAAATTTTGGTTCAGTTTTGATAGGTTTTGTTTTGTTTCATTGTTTGCTCTTAATACAATATCTACTATTGACAAGAACATGGAGGAAGAGTTGAATAAATACTGCTACTTACAGTAAATGTTCCTGACCCACACAAAAGTTTCAGAATTACCAGCAGCTTTCTCATTTCAAGCAGAACTTCCTAAATATTCATCATTCCACTCTCCCAGAGTCTACAAACTCTTATTCCTAAGACAATGGCTAAAAATGGCTGACTTATTATTGTGAACTATAAGAAAGTCAGCTCCAAAAATCAGCAGGTGGCTTCTTTAATCCCTGCAGAGCCTGGAACATATCTAGATGGCAGTATTTTGTAGTTTGGTGGTGATGAGGGACTTAGATGGTGAGATGGTAATACGAAGAAGACAGAGTAACAACTTACCACAAGAGTTAGGAATTTTCTTCCCAAGTTTTTTTTCCCCTTGGCTTATCTGTTTCTAGGTGTATTAAGTCCATTTTACTGACTTTGCAGCTTTCATGACCTTCTCACTCAGAAGACAGGAAAATATTGATTTTCAACAATCACCCTCTTAAAATTCATCAGCATATTTGGATAAGACTTGGAGTCTTCAAGTTATGAATTGCTCTCTCAGTTAATGTTGGTTAATGTTTCAGTAGAAAATCCAAAATTCTGTTTTTCTCTAATTAGGTTGGAGATTCAGTTTGGTGTGATGGTTAAGCATCAGGCAGATGAGACCATGAGTTGTAGTCAAGCCTTGAGGACAAAGCCAGCTGGGTAACCTTGGGCCAGTCAATTTCTCTTAGCCCTGGGATGGAGGCAATGGCAGACCATTTCTGAAAAACCTTGCTAAGAAAATGACAATGACTTTCCAGGCAGTCACTGGACATGATTGAAATTGGGGTGAGGGGAGGAAATACTAAGTTCTGTTATCTGTAATTAAGTAATGCTGAAATATAACTTCCCTTGTTAAATATTAATCTTTCAGAAGAGTTCAGCTTTATTTGTGAAAATGTTTTATTTTATTAATAATACCCATAAATAATTCCATAGATGCATAGATCAATATAATTCAATGATATTTCTGTCCTTTGATCTGTAAAATTCTACATTTCAGAAAGTTGTTTTTGATTTTTTTTTTTAAATGTAACACATTTTCTCTGAGGGGCTGAAGCACTTAAACAGGACATTTCCATATTTATCACAATGTCCATACATCTGTTTGCTTTTATGTAGTTTGCTACAGAAGGTATCATTGGCACTGATGATGGTTTTTAGAAGTGCTCCTTCTTTCTAACAGCTTATCAGAAGTTTGAGATCAATTTATTATTTTTTGCAAAATCTATTCTAAGATCCTTTTTAGTGTTACATATACTAAATATGTATATTAACATATATTTCATCTATGAATTTGTATAAGTTTGCAATCCAGAAACACATGGTATAGCATCTACAGCAGGGGTGTCAAACTCACGGTGTCACAGTAGTGTCATATGACCGATCGTGACTTTTTTCCATTCGCTAAACTGGCATGGGCATGGGCATGGGCATGGCCAGCACATGACACATCTGGCTCGAGGGCCAAAAGTTTGACACCCCTGATGTACAGCTTATGTATTTGGATCTAAAATACTGATATATGAACAGAGGGAACCACCCACTTGCATATTTCTTGCTTTTTTTTCAAGAGGCAACTGGATTTTCTTGTTTGTTTTGAAGACATTTCGCTTCTCATCCAAGAAGTGAAATGTCTTCAAATAAAAACAAGAAAGTCCAATTGCCTCTTGGGAAAAAAAAAAAGCACTTTGGGGATAACCATGACCTGCATGACTGAGAATCTCCATAGATACATACCACGTCCATAGTCCAGGCTTGCTGACTCTTCCTCTCTATATATTTTCCCAATCTGTGACAACTAGGTTGAACTGTGTATGGTGGCTTTTCAAGGCCTGCACAAAAGAAGAGTATTAGTAAATAAAGTATATGTATCCGTTTGCATGTTATTTTAAGCCAGAAAAGCAACCTTGCCTTTAGTGGTCATATTTGAAAATTAGAGAGCAAATGCAGCTGCTCTCACAAAAAGAAAGTTGTTTTGGGAAGTTGCATTCTTCTAACTCATAAAGTACTATCATGCTGGATAAGGCCAGTAATAAAATATCTATTTCTATGCCCTCTAGCCTTTCTTATTTGCTGCAAATGCTATTCAAAGCATAGAACCCGTAAAGATCAAAATAATACTGGATGGAGGTACAGAAAACATGATGGATATCGAAAGAAATAAATGTGGTCTCATTGACATTATATTTGAGATTGTGTTTTGAGCATCTTTTTTACAGTTGTTTTCAGCCTGTCTTGTGTTTTTAAGAGAAAGCTGGGAGCCACTCAAATAAAGATATGCATTCTCTATCTAGATGGCCTACACTAAAAAGTATAGATAAAGACACTTTCAGGATGAATTCAATTCCTACTGGCTGCATTTGACAACACTATGGGAATGCTTGGAAGTTGCCTTCTCTTGAGATATAGTTTAACTTCTCAGCTTAGCCTAGAGCCATGTTGTTTATAATAGTTCTCAAGCCAAGTACTAACCAGGTTCAAACCTGCAGACACCAGACAAGGTTGGCCAAGTGTGGCCACAAATTATGCACCTCTATATAGAAATGTCCTGCTTCTCATGACAGGACATATCATATAAAGCTACATGATTTTATCCTATATTTCATTTATTATACCTTTAATCCACCCACTAACCAGATAAGAAAATAAAAAAATATTCTCTTATAATTATGTGATCAGTTAACATTGAAGCTAGTTAGAACAATGAGTGGGAAAAAAGGAACCAGATGTGACTGTCTGAAGATAGTATTCCCCAATGGAGCCCTCCAGTTGAGAAGATTCTCGCCCTTGTAGCCATCTGCTCAATTTCATTTGATTGAGGAATTCAAGATGGCTTTCAAGGATAATGTCTGAAACATGAGATGATACTCTTTAAAAAACTTTGCTTTCAAGTTGCTGAGGTTCTATAGATCAATACTTTGAATTGGTGCCAGAAATATACTGATACCTAATGGCTGACAACCCTGGTGTCCATGTTGGTCAGGTTGGGGCAGCTATAATTTGAACTAATAGAAATTTCTGAGTCATAGTCAAAAGTAGATCCATGCATAATCAGTTGCAATAATAATTGATGGCAGCTACATGCCATGCTGTTATATCAGATTAAAATAAGGGAGCCGCAGTGGTGCAGTGGTTAGAATGCAAAATTGCAATCATTGCAGTATTGTAGATTGACTCTTCACTGCCAGGAGTTCGATCCTTACCAGCTCAAGTTGACTCAGCCTTCCATTCTTCTGAGGTTGATAAAAAGAGGACCCGCATTGTTGGGGGCAATATGCTGACTCTATAAACTACTTAGAGAGTGCTGTAAGCACTATGAAGTAGTATACAAGTCTAAGAGCTATTGCTATTAAAATTCTATATTGAGGTTACTGATTAGCTATACTTGAAATAACCAGGTGAATTTGCAGTATATTCCACAAAGAATAGCAATAGCAATAGCACTTAGACTTATATCCTGCTTTACAGTGCTTTATAGCCCTCTCTAAGAAGTTTTACAGTGTCAGCATATTGCCCCCAACNATCTGGGTCCTCATTTTACCCACCTGGAAGTATGGAAGTCTGAGTCAACCTTGTTTTCCAAACAATGGAAAATATATCAAAGACACTTCTAAAAGAAAGACATTCTGTAGTCTTTAAGCCTTTTACTATGTTCATCAAGCCCATCAGCTAAAATCAATAGGACTTACAATACTGCACTAATATAACCTGTTTTAGGATTATACCCTTGGAAAATAAGTAGAAAATGTAATCTTAATAAAATTTAATTTGCACCATATTTAATGAACACAGTGTTTCCCAGTAGGTGTTTTCCAATGTAATTATTCTGATTTTATACATTGACCTACTGGAATTAAAAGTATAATAAAAATATTAAGACACTTGCAGCTATTAGATTAGTTTATAATTAATTTGCAGTGTGCATTACATAAAAATCTGATTGGTAAGCCAGATAAATTAGTGGTGTATGACCCTCTGGGCTTTGTTCTTCATTGCATACCTATCACAAATGTGAGTACACTCATTTTCCTTCGACACAAGGAAAAAATATTAAATCTTAGCTAGCAAAATTTCTTGCAACATGGGCAACTTGGAAGAAAATGATCATTTAATTTACTAAAATCTGCATGTGCATATGTGTGGGGGAGGGCATTTGTACACATGTACACACATACACATGGACATCCTTCAGTTAGTACTATTATTTCTATTGGTACTTCAATGCTATGTGTATCTCTTCATAAATAAGTTCATCATTTTCAATAGAAGTTTTCCCAGACTGTAATATATAGGATTATAGCCTCAAGGCATTAACTGATTACACTGAGATTTTTCTCATTCAAAATGAATGAAAACAAAAAGAAAACATTCAACGTAATGTGAATGCCAGTCCTCTAAAAATATGTTTGAGGGATTGAAATTGAGCAAAAATTTTAACATGGTTTGCTGAACTTTATTTATTTATTTATTTATTCGACTTATATGCCACCCTATCTCCCGAGGGANNNNGGGCGGCTTACATACTAAAACAACAAAAAACAACTCACAATAACAACACTCAAACCAACAACAAATTAAAACAGAATTAAACCTAAG